>QANY01000314.1:18300-31090 GCA_003255025.1 Datisca glomerata | reverse complement strand
GTTTACCCATCGGAGCCGAGTTTTGTGTCCAAAAAAAGACCGACAGTGCAGCTTTAGAACATCTGGAACAGACGGATCGTAAAATGCTCATGTCCACTTCCGTAGGGCATAACTTTTGACGCGGGTGGAACCACGGGACCTGTAAGATATCAAATTGAAGCTTATTCAGAGACAAACAAGTGAGACCGGGTTTACAAGTCGAAACTGAGTTTTGTGTCCAAAAAAACATGGACCGAAAAGCTTTAGAACTGCTGTAACAGACGGATCGTAGGACGCGCATTTCCACTTCCGTAGGGCATAACTTTTGACACGGGTGGAAACACGGGCCCTGTTAGATATTAAATTGAAGCTTATTCAGAGACCTACTAGTGCGACGGGGTTTAGCCGTCGGAGCCGATTTTTGTGTCCAAAAAAACACAGACAGTGCAGCTTTAGAACTGCTGTAACAGACGGATCGTAGAACGCGCATGTACACTTCCGTAGGGCATAACTTTTGACACGGGTGGAACCACGGGCCCTGTAAGATATCAAATTGAAGCTTATACAGAGACCTACTAGTGCGATGGGGTTTACCCGTCAGAGTCGAGTTTTGTGTCCAAAAAACACGGACAGTGCAGCTTTAGAACTGCTGTAATAGACGGATCGTAGAACGCGCATGTACACTTCCGTAGGGCATAAATTTTGACACGGGTGGAACCACGGGCCCTGTAGGATATCAAATTGAAGCTAATACAGAGAGCTACAAGTGCGATGGGGTTTAACCGTCCGAGTCGAGTTTTGTGTCCAAAAAAACACGGACAATGCAGCTTTAAAACTTCTGTAACAGACGGATCGTAGAACTCGCATGTCGACTTCCGTAGGGCATAACATTTGACGCGAGTGAAACCACGGGCCCTGTAAGATATCAAATTGAAGCTTATTCAGAGACCTACAAGTGCAATCGGGTTTACTCGTCGAAGCCAAGTTTTGTGTCCAAAAAAACATGGACAGTGCAGCTTTAGAACTGCTGTAACAGACAAATCGTAGAACGCAAATGTCCACTTCCGTAGGGCATAACTTTTGACACGGGTGGAACCATGGGCCCTAGAAGATATCAAATTGAAGCTTTTTCAGAGACCTACAAGTGCGACCGGGTTTACCCGTCAAAGCCAAGTTTTTTTTCCAAAAAAGACGGAAAGTGCAGCTTTAGAACTGCTGTAACAGACGGATCGTAGAACGCGCATGTCCACTTCCGTAGGGTATAACTTTTGACACGGGTGGAAACACAGGCCCTGTAAGATATCAAATTGAAGCTTATTCAGAGACCAACAAGTACGACGGGGTTTACCCGTCGGAGTCGAGTTTTGTGTCCAAAAAATACAGACAATGCAGCTTTAGAACTTCTGTAACAGACGGATCGTAGAACACGCATGTCCTTTTATGTTGGGCATAACTTTTGACACGGGTGGAACCACGAGCCCCGCAAGATATCAAATTGAATCTTATTCAGAGACCTACAAGTGTAACTTTGTATACCCATCGGAGCCGAGTTTTGTGTCCAAAAAAACACCGACAGTGCAGCTTTAGAACATCTGTAATAGACGGATCGTAAAACGCTCATGTCCACTTCCGTAGGGCATAACTTTTGACGCGGGTGGAACCACGGGACCTGTAAGATATCAAATTGAAGTTTATTCAGAGACCTACAAGTCAGACCGGGTTTACAAGTCGAAATTGAGTTTTGTGTCCAAAAAAACATGGACAGTACTGCTTTAGAACTGCTGTAACAGACGGATCGTAGGACGCGCATTTCCAGTTCCGTAGGGCATAACTTTTGACACGGGTGGAAACACGGGCCCTATAAGATATCAAATTGAAGCTTATGCAGAGACCTACTAGTGCAACGGGGTGTACCCATCGGAGCCGATTTTTCTGCCCAAAAAAACACAGGCAGTGCAGCTTTAGAACTGCTGTAACAGACGGATCGTAGAACGCGCATGTACACTTCCGTAGGGCATAACTTTTGACACGGGTGGAACCACGGGCCCTGCAAGATATCAAATTGAAGCTTATACAGAGACCTACTAGTGCGACAGGGTTTACCGTCCGAGTCGAGTTTTGTGTCCAAAAAACACGGACAATGCAGCTTTTAAANCTTATTCAGAGACTTACAAGTGCGATCGGGTTTACTCATCGAAGCTGAGTTTTCTGTCCAATAAAACACGGACAGTGAGTTTTGTGTACAAGTGAGACGGTGTTTACCTGTCGGAGCCGAGTTGTAAAAAAAAACACGGACAGTGCAGCTTTAGAACTTCTGTAACAGACGGATCGTAGAACGCACATGTCCACTTCCGTAGGGGCATAACTTTTGACGCGAGTGGAACCACGGGCCCTATAAGATATCAAATTGAAGCTTATTCAGAGTCCTACAAGTGCGACGGTGTTTAGCCATCGGATCCGAGTTTTGTGTCCAAAAAAACACGGACAGTGCAGCTTTAGAACTTCTGTAACTGACGGATCGTAGAACGTGCATGTCCTTTTTTGTATGGCATAACTTTTGACACGGGTGGAACCACGGGCCCTGTAAGATATCAAATTGAAGCTTATTTAGAGACCTACAAGTGCGATAGGGTTTGCCCATCAAAGTCGAGTTTTGTGTCCGAAAAAACACGGACAGTGCAGTTTTAGATCTTCTGTAACAGACGGATTGTAGAACGCACATGTCTACTTCCGTAGGGCATTACTTTTGACTCAAGTGCAACCACGGGCCCCGTAAAATATCAAATTGAAACTTATTCAGACACCTACAAGTGTGACGGTGTTTACACATCAGAGCCGAGTTTTGTGTCCAAAAAGACATGGAAAGTGCAGCTTTTGAACTGTTGTAGGATCGTAGAACGCGCATGTCCACTTCCGTAGGACATAACTTTTCACACGGGTGGAACCACGTCCCTACAAGATATCAAATTGAAGCTTATTCAGAGACCTACAAGTGCGACAGGGTTTACCAGTCGGAGTCGAGTTTTGTTTTCAAAAAAACACTGACAGTACAACTTTAGAACTGCTGTAACAGACGGATCGTAGAACGCGCATGCCCACTTCCTTCGGGCATAACTTTTGACACGGGTGGAAACACGAGCCCTGTATGATATCAAATTGAAGCTTATTCAGAGACGTACAAGTGGGACCGGGTTTACCCGTCGAAGCCGAGTTTTGTGTCATAAAAAACACGGACAGTGCAGCTTTATAACTGCTGTAACAGACGGATCGTAGAACGCAAATGTCCACTTCCGTAGGGCATAACTTTTGACACGGGTGGAATCATGGGCCCTAGAAGATATCAAATTGAATCTTTTTCAGAGACCTACAAGTGCGACCGGGTTTACCCGTCAAAGCCAAGTTTTGTGTCCAAAAAAACACGGACAGTGCAGCTTTATAACTACTGTAACAGGCGGATCATAGAACGCGCATGTACACTTCTGTAGGGAATAACTTTTGACGCGGTTGGAACCACGGGCCCTGCAAATATCAAATTGAAGCTTATTATGAGAGCTACAAGTGCGGCAGGGATTACCCGTCAGAGTCGAGTTTTGCGTTCAAAAAATACGGACAGTGCAGCTTTAGAACTTCTATAACAGAAGGATGGTAGAACGCGCACGTCCACTTCCGTAGGGCATAACTTTTGACCCCGGTTGTACCACGGGCCCTGTCAGATATCAAATTGAAGCTTATTCAGAGACCTACAAGTGCGATGGTGTTTACCCGTCGGAGCTGAGTTTTGGTTCCCAAAAAACACAGAAAGTGCAGCTTTATAACAGCTGTAAGAGACGGATCGTAGAACGCGATGTCCACTTCCATAGGGCATACCTTTATACAAGGGTGGAACCACAGGCCCTGTAAGATATCAAATTGAAGCTTATTCAGAGACCTACATGTACGACAGGGTTTTCCCATCGGAGTCGAGTTTTGTGTCCAAAAAAATACGGACAGTGCAGCTTTAGAACTTCTGTAACAGACGGATCGTCGAACTCGCATGTCCACTTCCGTAGGGCATAACTTTTGACTCATGTGGAACCACGGGCCCTGTAAGATATCATATTAAAGCTTATTCAAAGACCTACAAGTGCGACGGTGTTTACCTGTCGGAGCCGAGTTTTGTGTCCTAGAAAACATAGAAAGTGCAGCTTTAGAACTGCTGTAACAGACGGATCTTAGAACGCGCATGTCCACTTCCGTAGGGTATAACTTTTCACACAGGTGGAACCAAGAGCCCTCCAAGATATCAAATTGAAGCTTATTTAGGGACCTACAAGTGCGATAGGGTTTACCCATCAGAGTCGAGTTTTGTGTCCAAAAAAATACGGACAGTGCAGCTTTAGAACTTCTCTAACAGACGGATCGTAGAACGCGCATGTCCACCACCGTTGGGCATAACATTTGACGCGAGTGGAACCACGGGCCCTGCAAGATATCAAATTGAAGATTATCCAGATACCTACAAGTGCGACTTTGTTTACCCATCGGAGCCGAGTTTTGTGTCGAAAAAAACACGGACAGTGCAGCTTTAGAACTGCTGTAACAGACGGATCGTAGAACGCGCATGTACACGGGCCCTATAAGATATCAAATTGAATCTTATACAGATACCTACAAGTGTGACAGAGTTTACCCGTTGAGTGCAGCTTTAGAACTGCTGTAATAGACGGATCGTAGAACGCGAATGTCCACTTCCGTAGGGCATGACTTTTGACACGGGTGGAAACACGTGCCTTGTAAGATATCAAATTGAAGCTTATTCAGAGACCTACAAGTGCGACGGGTAAACCCGTCGCAGTCGAGTTTTGTGTCAAAAAAAACACGGACAGTGCAGGTTTAGAACTTCTGTAACAGATGAATCGTAGAACGCGCATGTCCACTTCCGTAGGGTATTACTTTCGACACGGGTGGAACCACCGGCCCTGCAAGATATCAAATTGAAACTTATTCAGAGACCTACAAGTGCGATAGGCTTTACCCGTCGGAGTCGAGTTTTGTGTCCAAAAAAATACGGACAGTGCAGCTTTAGAACTTCTGTAACATACGGATCGTAGAACGCGCATGTCCACTTCTGTAGGGCATATCTTTTGACGCGAGTGGGAACCACGGGCCCTGTAAGGTATCAAATTGAAACTTATTCGGAGACCTACAAGTGCGACAGGGTTTACCAGTCGGAGCCGAGTTTTGTGTCCAAAAAAACACGGACAGTGCAGCTTTAGAACTGCGGTAACAGACGGATCGTAGAACGCGCATGTACACTTCCGTAGGGCATAACTTTTGACACGGGTGGAACCACGGGCCCTAGAAGATATCAAATTGAAACTTTTTCAGAGAACTACAAATGCGATTGGGCTTACCCGTCAAAGCCGAGTTTTGTGTCCAAATAAACACGGAAAGTGCGGCTTTAGAACTGCTGTAACAGAAGGATCGTAGAACGCGCTTGTCCACTTCCGTAGGGCATAACTTTTGACACGGGTGGAAACACGGGCCCTGTAAGATATCAAATTGAAGCTTATTCAGAGACCTACGAGGACGACCGGGTTTACCAGTCGAAGCCGAGTTTTGTGTCAAAAAAACAACGAAAGTGCAGCTTTAGAACTGCTTTAGCAGACGGATCGTGGAACACGAATGTCCACTTCCGTAGGGCATAACTTTTGACGCGAATGGAACCACGGGCCCTGTAAGATATCAAATTGAAGCTTATTCAGAGACCTACAAGTGAGATAGGGCTTACCCGTCGGAGTCCAGTTTTGTGTTAAAAAAAACACGGACAATCTAGCTTTGGAACTGCTGTAACAGACGGATCGTAGAACGCGCATGCCCACTTCCGTAGGGCATAACTGTTGACACGTGTGGAAACAAGGGCCCTATAAGATATCAAATTGAAGCTTATTCAGAGACCTACAAGTACAATAGGGTTGACACGTCAGAGTCGAGTTTTGTTTCCAAAAAAATATAGACAGAGCAACTTTAGAACTTCTGTAACAGACGGATCGTAGAACGCGCATTTCCACTTTCGTAGGGTATAACTTTTCACACGGGTGGAATCACGGGCCCTACAAGATATCAAATTAAAGCTTATTGAGAGACCTACAAGTGCGACAGGGTTTACCCGTCAGAGCCGAGTTTTGTGTCAGAAAAAACACGGACAGTGGAGCTTTAGAACTACTGTAACAAACGGATCGTAGAATGCTCATGTCCACTTCCGTAGGGCATAACTTTTGACGCGGGTGGAACCACGGGACCTGTAAGATATCAAATTGAAGCTTATTCAGAGACCTACAAGTGAGACCGGGTTTACAAGTCGAAACTGAGTTTTGTCTCCAAAAAAACATGGACAGTACAGCTTTAGAACTGCTGTAACAGACAGATCGTAGGACGCGCATTTCCACTTCCGTAGGGCATAACTTTTGACACGGGTGGAACCACGGGCCCTGCAAGATATCAAATTGAAGCTTATACAGAGACCTACTAGTGCGATGGGGTTTACTGGTCAGAGTCGAGTTTTGTGTCCAAAAAACATGGACAGTGCAACTTTAGAACATCTGTAACAGATGCATCGTTAAATGCAAATGTCCTCTTCCGTAGGGCATAACTTTTGACACGGGTGGAACCACAAGCCATGTAGGATATCAAATTGAAGCTTATTCAGAGACCTACAAGTGCGACAGGGTTTACTCATTGGAGTCGAGTTTTGTGCCCAGAAAAATACAGACAGTGCAGCTTTAGAACTTCTGTAACAGACGGATCGTAGAACGCGCATGCCCACTTCCGTAGAACTTTTGACTCTAGTGGGAACCACGGGCCCTGTAAGATATCAAATTGAAGCTTATTCAGAGAGCTACAATTGAGAAAGGGTTTACTCATCGCAGCCGACTTTTGTGTCCAAAAAAATATGGACAGTGCAGCTTTACACTTCTGTAACAGAAGGATCGTAGAATGCGCATGTCCACTTCCTTAGGGTATAACTTTTGACACGGGTGGAAGCACGGGCCCTGCAAGATATCAAATTAAAGCTTATTCAGAGACCTACGAGGGCAACCGGGTTTACCAGTCGAAGCCAAGTTTTGTGTCCAAAAAACACGGAAAGTGCAGCTTTAGAACTGCTTTAGCAGACGGATCGCGGAACGCGCATGTCCAATTCCGTAGCGCATAACTTTTGACACGGGTGGAACCACGGGCCCTGTAAGATATCAAATTGAAGCTTATTTGGAGACCTACAAGTACATAAGCGTTTGCCCGTCGGAGTCAAGTTTTGTGTCAAAAAAAACACAGACAATGCAGCTTTAGAACTTCTGTAACAGACGGATCGTAGAACGCGCATGTCCACTTCCGTAGGACAACTTTTCACGCGAGTGGAACCACGGGCCCTGTAAGATATCAAATTGAAGCTTATTCAGAGACCTACGAGGGTGACGGTGTTTACCCGTCGGATCCGAGTTTTGTGTCCAACAAACACAGGCAGTGCAGCTTTAGAACTTAATTAACAGACGGATCGTAGAACGCGCATGTCCTTTTCTGTAGGGCATAACTTTTAACACGGGTGGAACCACGGGCCCTGTAAGATATCAAATTGAAGCTTATTCAGAGACCTACAAGTGCGACAGGGTTTACCTTTCAGAGTCGAGGTTTGTGTCCAAAAAAACCTGGAAAGTGCAGCTTTAGAACTTATGTAGCAGACGGATCGTAGAACCCGCATGTGCACTTCCGTCGTGCATAACTTTTGACACGGGTGGAACCACGGGCCCAGTAAGATATCAAATTGAATCTTATTCAAGACCTCAAGTGCAATCGGGTTTATCTGTCGGAGTCGAGTTTTGTGTCCAAAAAGACCCGGAAAGTGCAGCTTTAGAACTTCTATAGCAGACGGATCGTAGAACGCGCATGTCCACTTCCGTAGGGCATAACTTTTGACACTGGTGGAACCACGGGCCCTGTAAGATATCAAATTGAATCTTATTCAGAGACTTACAAGTGCGACCGGGTTTTCCCGTCGAAGCTGAGTTTTGTGTCCAAAAAACATTGACAGTACAGCTTCAGAACTACTCTAACAGACGGATCGTAGAACGCGCACGTCCACTTCCATAGGCCATAACTTTTGACACGGGTGGAACCACGGGCCCTGTAAGATATCAAATTGAATCTTATTCAGAGACTTACAAGTGCGATCGGGTTTACTCGTCGAATCCGAGTTTTGTGTCCAATAAAAAATGGACAGTGCAGCTTTAGAACTGCTGGAACAGACGGATCGTAGAACGCGCATTTCCACTTCCGTAGGGCATAACTTTTGACACGGGTGGAACCACGGGCCCTGTAAGATATCAAATTGAAGCTTATTCAGAGAACTACAAGTACGACAGGGTTTGCCCGTCGAAGTCGAGATTTGTGTCCAAAAAAACACGGACAGTGCAGCTTTAGAACATCTATAACAGACGGATCGTAGAATGCACATGTCCACTTCCGTAGGGGCATAACTTTTGACGCGAGTGCAACCACGGGCCCTGTAAGATATCAAATTGAAGCTTATTCAGAGTCCTACAAGTGCAACGGTGTTTACCCGTCAGATCTGAGTTTTGTGTCCAAAAAAACACGGACAGTGCAGCTTTAGAACTTCTGTAACTGACGGATCGTAGAACGCACATGTCCACTTCCGTAGGGCATTACTTTTGACTCAAGTGCAACCACGGGCCCCGTAAGATATCAAATTGAAACTTATTCAGACACCTACAAGTGTGATGGTGTTTACACGTCGGAGCCGAGCTTTGTGTCCAAAAAGACACGGAAAGTGCAGCTTTAGAACTGTTGTAACAGACGGATCGTAGAACGCGCATGTCCACTTCCGTAGGACATAACTTTTCGCACGGGTGGAACCACGGGCCCTACAAGATATCAAATTGAAGATTATTCAGAGACCTACAAGTGCGACAGGGTTTACCAGTCGGAGTCGAGTTTTGTGTTCAAAAAAACACGGATAGTGCAGCTTTAGAACTTCTTTAACAGATGCATCGTAGAACGTTCATGTCCACTTCCGTAGGGTATAACTTTTGCACGGGTGGAACCACAGGCCCAGCAAGATATCAAATTGAAGCTTATTCGGAGACCTACAAGTGAGATGGGGTTTACCTGTCGGAGTCGAGTTTTGTGTCCAAAAAAATACGGAAAGTGCAGCTTTAGAACTGCTGAAACAGACGGATCGTAGAACGCGCATGTCCACTTCCATAGGGCATAACTTTTGACACGGGAGGAAACGCGGGCCCTGTAAGATATCAAATTGAAGCTTATTCAGAGACCTACAAGTGTGACTTTGTTTACCCATCGGAGCCGAGTTTTGTGTCCAAAAAAACACCGATAGTGCAGCTTTAGAACATCTGTAACAAACGGATCGTAAAACGCTCATGTCCACTTTCGTAGGGCATAACTTTTCATGCGGCTGGAACCACGGGACCTGTAAGAAATCAAATTGAAGCTTATTCAGAGACCTACAAGTGAGACCGGGTTTACAAGTCGAAACTGAGTTTTGTGTCCACAAAAACATGGACAGTACAGCTTTAGAACTGCTGTAACAGACGGATTGTAGAACGCACATTTCCACTTCCGTAGGGCATAACTTTAGACACGGGTGGAACCATGGGCCCTGTAAGATATCAAATTGAAGCTTATGCAGAGACCTACTAGTGCGATGGGATTTACACGTCAGAGCCGATTTTTGTGTCCAAAAAAACACAGACAGTGCAGCTTTAGAACTGCTGTAACAGACGGATCGTAGAACGCGCATGTACACTTCCGTAGGGCATAACTTTTGACACGGGTGGAACCACGGGCCCTGCAAGATATCAAATTGAAGCTTATACAGAGACCTACTAGTGCGATGGGGTTTACCCGTCAGAGTCGAGTTTTGTGTCCAAAAAACACGGACAGTGCAGCTTTAGAACTTCTGTAACAGATGCATCGTTAAACGCAAATGTCCTCTTCCGTAGGGCATAACTTTTGACACGGGTGGAACCACAGGCCCTGTAGGATATCAAATTGAAGCTTATTCAGAGACCTACAAGTGCGACAGGGTTTACTCGTTGGAGTCGAGTTTTGTGTCTAGAAAAATACAGACAGTGCAGCTTCAGAACTTCTGTAACAGACGGATCGTAGAACTCGCATGCCCACTTCCGTAGGGCATAACTTTTGACGCTAGTGGGAACCACGGGCCCTGTAAGATATCAAATTGAAGCTTATTCAGAGAGCTACAATTGAGAAAGGGTTTACTCATCGCAGCCCACTTTTGTGTCCAAAAAAATATGGACAGTGCAGCTTTACACTTCTGTAACAGAAGGATCGTAGAATGCGCATGTCCACTTCCTTAGGGTATAACTTTTGACACGGGTGGAAGCACGGGCCCTGCAAGATATCAAATTAAAGCTTATTCAGAGACCTACAAGTGCGACGGGGTTTACCCGTCGATGTCGAGTTTTGTGTCCAAAAAAACACGGAAAGTGCAGCTTTAGAACTGCTTTAACAGACGGATCGTAGAACGCGCATGTCCACTTCCGTAGGGCATAACTTTTGACACCGGTGGAAACACGGGCCCTGTAAGATATCAAATTGAAGCTTATTCAGAGACCTACGAGGGCGACCGGGTTTACCAGTTGAAGCCAAGTTTTGTGTCCAAAAAACACGGAAAGTGCAGCTTTAGAACTGCTTTAGCAGAGGGATCGAGGAACGCGCATGTCCAATTGCGTAGCGCATAACTTTTGACACGGGTGGAACCACGGACCCTGTAAGATATCAAATTGAAGCTTATTTGGAGACCTACAAGTACAAAAGGGTTTGACCGTCGGAGTCAAGTTTTGTGTCAAAAAAAACACAGACAATGCAGCTTTAGAACTTCTGTAACAGACGGATCGTAGAACGCGCATGTCCACTTCCGTAGGACAACTTTTCACGCGAGTGGAACCACGGGCCCTGTAAGATATCCAATTGAAGCTTATTCAGAGACCTACGAGGGTGTCGGTGTTTACCCGTCGGATCCGAGTTTTGTGTCCAACAAACACAGACAGTGCAGCTTTAGAACTTCATTAACAGACGGATCGTAGAACGCGCATGTCCTTTTCTGTAGGGCATAACTTTTGACACGGGTGGAACCACGGGCCCTGTAAGATATCAAATTGAAGCTTATTCAGAGACATACAAGTGCGACAGGGTTTTTACTGTCCAAAAAAACCTGGAAAGTGCAGCTTTAGAACTTATGTAGCAGACGGATCGTAGAACGCGCATGTGCACTTCCGTAGGGCATAACTTTTGACACGGGTGGAACCACGGGCCCAGTAAGATATCAAATTGAATCTTATTCAAGACCTCAAGTGCAATCGGGTTTATCGGTCGGAGTTGAGTTTTCTGTCCAAAAAGACCCGGAAAGTGCAGCTTTAGAACTTCTATAGCAGACGGATCGTAGAACGCGCATGTCCACTTCCGTAGGGCATAACTTTTGACACTGGTGGTACCACGGGCCCTCTAAGATATCAAATTGAATCTTATTCAGAGACTTACAAGTGCGACCGGGTTTTCCCATCGAAGCTGAGTATTGTGTCCAAAAAAACACGGACAGTGCAGCTTTAGAACTTCTGTAACTGACGGATCGTAGAACGCGCATGTCCTTTTCTGTAGGGCATAACTTTTGACACGGGTGGAACCACGAGCCCTGTAAGATATCAAATTGAAGCATATTTGGAGACCTACAATTACGAAAGGGTTTTCCCGTTGGAGTCATGTTTTGTGTCAATAAAAAAAACAGACAATGCAACTTTAGAACTTCTGTAACAGACGGATCGTAGAACGCGCATGTCCACTTCCGTAGGACATAACTCTTCATGCGAGTGGAACCACGGGCCCTGTAAGATATCAAATTGAAGCTTATTTAGAGACCTACAAGTGCGACGGTGTTCACCCACCGGAGCCAAGTTCTGTGTCCAAAAAAACACGGAAAGTGCAGCTTTAGAATTGCTGTAACAGACGGATCGTAGAACGTGCATGTCCACTTCTATAGGGCATAACTTTCGACACGGGTGGAACCACGGGCCCTGTAAGATATCAAATTGAATCTTGTTCATAGAACTACAAGTACGACAGGGTTTGCCCGTCAGAGTCTAGTTTTGTGTCCAAAAAAACACGGACAATGCAGCTTTAGAACTTCTGTAACAGACGGATCGTAGAACGCGCATATCCACTTCCATAGGGCATATCTTTTTACACAAGTGGAACCACGGGCCCTGTAAGATATCTTATTGAAGCTTATTTAAGGACCTACAAGTGAGACGGTGTTTACCCGTCGGAGCCGAGTTGTCCAAAAAAACACAGATAGTGCAGCTTTAGAACTGCTGTAACAGACGGATCGTAGAACGCGCATGTCCACTTCCGTAGGGGATAACTTTTGACACGAATGGAACCACGGGCCGTGTAAGATATCAACTTGAAGCTTATTTGGAGACCTACAAGTGAGACGGTGTTTACCCGTCGGAGCTGAGTTTTGTGTCCAAAAATACACGGAAAGTGCAGCTTTAGAACTGCTGTAACAGACGGATCGTAGAACGCGCATGTCTACTTCCGTAGGGTATAACTTTTCACACGGGTGGAACCACGGGCCCTACAAGATATCAAATTGAAGCTTATTTAGAGACCTACAAGTGCGATATGGTTTACCCATTGGAGCCGAGTTTTGTGTAAAAAAAAAACACGGACAGTGCAGCTTTAAAACTGCTGTAACAGACGGATCGTAGAACGCGCATGT
>QANY01000292.1:443983-628844 GCA_003255025.1 Datisca glomerata | reverse complement strand
TTATTGGAATATTCAAAATATCCTCAATGGACGGTGCTGATATCCCTCAATTTTGAGGGGTGTTCATTCCTAGCAAATTTCACCATTCTCCCTCACAAGCTTCACTCTTCGGGCCATGGAAACGGTAGCTCTCTCATTTTTATTTGTCATGTGTGCAGGAGCCCTAAGGTAAGACAAAGTTGATGATTTTTCTTGGCCAACGTCCTATTCTTTCTCAACGATAACGTCATCTTCTGTATCATCAATCATGTTCTGTCCTGTCACTGGGTTTGTATAGCTTGCCTAATTTGTTATATTTTGTTTTCTTTATCTCAATTGAACTGACCTTTTCATTTTTTGAAATTCGAATTTTTCTTGCTTTCTAATTTGAAATTTGTAATCCTTTATTTTTTTGTTTTGGTTTTGAATTTGGTTGGTGTAGATGATAGATTTGTATTAGATTGTGATACCCTTGATGCTTGCACATTATTATGCGACTCACCCTTTGGCTCATTATAACCTGTGGAGATCGAGGATCACAATCGTCTTGACTTGGATCTGGAGCATCAGGCTGACCCACAAATACTTTAGGCGGGAGCAATGGCAGTAGGGTGCGAGGGAGGATTGGAGATTCACCGATATGCGCCAACAATATGGGAAGAGTTGGTGGTGGATTTCTTTCTTCATCGTCTACCTTTCTCAGCAGGTATTTCTTTTTAGTTGAAACCTTCCATATGTCAACCTGCACCAGCTGCTCGATGAATTGTCTCATTGAAATTTCTAGAGAACTAGAATAACTAAAAGTCTGTAATTATTTTTCCTCTTTCTTTTAATGTGATTATTTTTCCTCTTTCTTTTAATTTTCTTTTAATTCAGGGGAGATGTTATTTGTTGTAGGGTTAATCTTTTTGTTCACCATTCAGGTTCACCTCTCTCTCTAGCCAGAAGTTTGGAGTGTTGCAATGCCCATTTATCATATTTCCCTTTTCTTTTGTTTAATCTCTTTTAGGTTTATTGAAAGTGGATGTGTCATTTTTGTTGGGATGTATTTTGTATTTTCATTTCTTTTCTCAAAGTTTCAATCTAAGATTTAGTTGGTGATTTGTTTAGTTTTTCCCTTTTGATCTGCTTACATTTAGTACCAGTAGGTGAGGTTCTTCAAGTTTCTATTTAGCTCTCTCCCCCCCTAAATTTTGGTGAGTTTCTCAGTTGTTCCTGAAAGTGATTCTTTAAATAGATTTTTCTATTTATACATTTCTAAGATTCACTCCCCAGGTGTAATTATGCTGATTGAAACAAAAAATGGCCCAAATAAAATTGACGAGGAGAGAAGGTCCTCGGGTATGAAATTTGTATTTACAGTTGATCTATGCGGACTCAATGGTGGTTTAGTGTTATTTTGGAATGATGAGGATTGCGTGGTGATTAATAAGCATTCTACTTTTTATAGAAACTGTGGTGAAAGACCCGATAGTCAACAAATAGTGGATTTTTTGGGTATACAGGAGCACTAGTGAAGCTATTCGAAGAGATCAGTGGAATGTGCTTTCGAATCATTTGTCTAGGCTCTTAGAGCCTTATCTACTTTGTGGGGGATTTCAACGCTTACTCTTTTCCTTTAAAAAAATTGGGAGGGAGTCAGATCATGTGGTCATCGATGAACGACTTTAACCAATTTGCATCCACCTGCAATCTCTTTGATATGGGTAACTCAAGCGTTCCTTTCACTTGGTTGAACATGAGAAAAAAAGGTGACCTAATACGGGAAAGGCTTGACCGATTTTTGAGTAATGAAACTCGGTTAGACCTTTTCCTTGAATGTAGACCTCTCCATATTCCGTGCTGGGTATCTGATCATATAGAATTACTTGTGGACACATGCATAGTTTTTAACAACTGGAAACAAATTTTCCAGTACGATAAGAGATGTGCAGAGTTTGAAGACTATAGAAAAAATGATGGAAAAGTGCATTAAATGAATTACGGGCTTAGAACCTTTTGAGGATAAAATCATAGCAGTCAAGAAAGGTTTGATTGAGTGGTGAAAAAATGAACCACTAACTAACTCTAAAAGGTTAGTTGGTATGCTAGAAAATAAAAGTTAATGACTTGTATAAGCAACAAAATTCTCCTGTTGATATACAAGCAATTAATGACTTGGAGACTAAGCTTGAACGAGCTATAATTGAAAAAGAAAAGTATTGGCGGGATAGATCCAAGGGTGAATGGCTTGTTGAGGGAGATAATAATATGAAGTTTTTTCATTCAAATGTGTCTGGTAGGATAAGGCATAACAAAATCCCATGGGATTTTGATGGGCTGTGAGTCATGGACTACGGGAAGCTAAAGAAGATGGCATATAAGTTTGTTGTTAAACTGTTCAAATCCTCAAAGCCTAGTAACCCAAGTAAAATTCTGGACAAGCTCGAACGCAGATTAGAGGCAGGTGATGCTGAAATGTTGACTCGGGCCCGTGGATGTTAGCGAGATTGATAGGGCATTGGAGGAGATATGTGGATCAAAAGACACAAGCCTAGACGGGTTTCCATCATGTTTTTACTTCCAATTTCACAGTCTTATCAAGGATGATATGTACCATATGGTGAAAGTTTTTTTAGAATTTCAACCTGCCTAAGGAGATTAATTACACCCACATTATCCTAGTACCGAAAAAGGAGATCCCACATAATTTATCTGATTTTAGACCTATCGGCCTCTGTAACGTTTCTTATAAAATCATTTCAAAGATCTTAACTAATAGACTTCAATTGGTTATTGGGAAGTTGGTAAGCTGTTTCCAAAGTGCTTTTATCCTAGAACGATGCATTGGAGATAATGTTTTGATTGCCCACAAAATTCTTCGTTCCCTCAGAATTCGTGGGAAGAATTGCTAGAAAGAAGAGGCGGTTAAACTTAATATGTCGAAAACATACGATAAAGTGGAGTGAGATTTCATCATAGCCATCATGTCTAGAATGGGATTTCCAGATACATAGTGTAGGTGGATTTACTTATGTTTATCCACTGTCTCCTTCAATGTTCTGATGAACGAAGATGTGTCAAGCAATTTTTTATCTGGAGAGAGGAATAAGATAGAAGGATTCGTTATCTCCTTTCTTGTTCGTCCTCTATGTTGAAAATGCAGGACTTCTACGTGGATTTAAAGCTTCGAAACTGAGATTTACAATATCTCACCTCCTTCTTGCAGATGAGGCAGATTCTGGCCATCGTTGAGGAGTGCGGAGCAGCTTCAGGTCAGGTTATTAATTTTCATAAGAGTAATATTCTTTTTGGCGCTAATGTCCCAAATTTTCTTCAAAAGCCTAGCCAGTATCTTGAATATAGAGGCCAGTAGAGAGCTAGAAAAATACTTAGGCTTAGAAACCAACCTTGGGCTGTCTAAGAAAGGACTTTTCAATTAAATGATGGGGAGAGTTATTAATTGTGTTAACGGATGGTCGAAAAGATGACTATCTACACCCGGGAGGGAAATTATGATCAAAACTATTGGTCAGTCTATTTCACTTTATGTTATGTAGTGCTTTAAACTTTCCCTTTCATTGATAGATGATCTTTGTACTCGGTTCGGGAATTTTGATAGATGCATCTTTCGATAAAAGTTGATATTTCTTGGGCTTCTTGGAAAAGGCTAACGTTAAGTAGGGACAAAGGGGTAGAGCCTTTAAAGACTTTCACTGCTTCAACCTTGCTATGTTAACAAAACATGGTTGAAGGATTATCCAACGCCCTAATTCTCTCCTGGCTCGCTTTCTTAAAGCCTAGTACTTCAGGAACTCTCACTTCATGGAGGCCCAGATGGGTTATAGACCTTCCTAGGATTGGCGCAGAATGTTTGAGGGGAAAAGGATCCTTGCTCATGGTATTTTTTGGCGAGTTGGAAACGAGCATAATATCAATATATGGAAGGATTCTTGGATCCACAGACCTGAACTTTTCAAACCCTTTACTTACCCTAACCATGTGGTTAATAAGGTTCACGAGATTTTCAATTCCACGGGCGGTTGGAACGGCGACATATCGATTAAAACAGGGTACAAAGTTGCTGTCAATATGCTTCACAATGGGAATCTTCGTCGAAATGGCTTGGGTGTAGCTAGTGATTCTCCAAACGACTCTTTCTTCTGAAACACTATTTGGAAGCTGCGGGTTGCTCCAAAGATTAAGGATTTTATCTGGAGGGTGGCGCGGGATTTTATTGCCCTTTAACCTAAATTGGTAAATCGAGGAATGGCTGTTAACAATAAATGTTCTATTTGTGGCAACGATCCGGAAACCAACATCCATGTTTTTTTCCATTGTCAATTTAGCCGCTATTTCTGGTTTGCTGGTAACCTTATTCTCCATCATCAATAGAACGGGTTGCTGTAAAATTGATGCATGTAGGGATGTTTTTTGGCTGAAGCTATGGCAATCCTTTGAGGCATTAACAATGGCGGGTTCTCTGCAGGAGATACTTTGGTGGTGCTCAGTGATGCTAGGGAGGTGATCCAAACTCTATCTTCCGTGGTTAATGAGGACATTGTGAGTGATTCTGTTATTCCGGATATTTTACATTTGAAATCTTCGTTTAACCTTTCTTTTAAGCATATTCCTAGATGCACTAATGGAGTAGCTCATGTGTTAGCTAAACATGGGTTCTCTGGTTACTGAAATGTTTGGACTGATTGTCTTCCTTCCGACTATCCCAAGATTGTAATCTCACACTATTTCAATCTTAATGATAGCTCTTTTCTTGAAAAAAAAACGTACGAATTTGACTCTTCTCTATTATACATTTCACACAACTTTACGCAATACATTTATGAATGTTAGACTCGTTAAATTAGGTACCAATAAAATAAGTGAAAATTACAGATTTCATTAGTTTTAGAGACTAGTTTTAAATAAATGGCCGGTTTAAAGTTTTACTGCATAAATAACCGATATTTTATATGTGCTTATTTGTTTTTTCAATCACATTATTGCCCTTTTCTCTCACTTTCACCTCTCTCTCACACACTCACTCGATCTGTCTCCATCTACATCTTCATCTTCCAGCACCTAAATGCACCGTTTCTTCATCCTCGATTCTAATAGGTACGTTGTCTGCCGCGACATATAAATCCTTAAAATTCCAAGCACGGACACCGCATTCGCTCCATGTCCACTATTGAAATTATGTCCATAAAGTATGGTGTAATAACTATTTATAAGCATTTAGTTATTTCTCAGACATTTTGTATTACTGAATTTAATGAATGAATGAAAGTTTTTCTATTAATTAAAGTGTGTTTATAATTTACTCAAATTCTCGAACTATTGTCAACGTAAGAAGAGTAAAGACTGATGGGTCTTCCAGATAAACTCTTATGAAATAATTTAGAATGTTATTCACAATCTTAGGGTTGACTGAGCAATCAAGTTTGATTATGACTATTAGGTTGAACCAAAGGTCCTTGGGGCATGGAAGTGGAGACTCAAACGGTTGACATAAACATGTTATGTAACAAATTAGTTTGGAGTAAAATCATTTATCTAGCTCTAAATCTACACCTTATGGTAATCCTAAGAGAAATACGACATTTGACCTAGTTAGTTACGATATTTAATACGTCAAATGAGTGAGTTCGAATTGTAGGATAATACCTCGGCTATAGGGATCATGATTCAAATATATTGAAGTTGCGTGATTTACAAATAAGAAAATTCATGATTAGATTGTAAAATGCAACAATATCACATTATGCTTTATTAATTGGTATGTAAATAAATTAACCTGGCCAGATACTCAATGAAATGAATCATTGAATAAGATATGGAGAATTGTACAAGACAATTCATTATTATGTTTTTCATATTCACAGTCAATCAATGAGATAAGGAAATAATAACAAGATGAGTAAAATTATAATTTTACTAATATCCACGAAGGATAATACATTAAAATATTTTGTGGAGCGTGAAATAATAGTGTTTATTTGCACCGACAGAAAATGTAGCGCAAATGAATCGAAAGTTGATTCGACATCGGACCTATAGTGGAGTCATACGATGTCAGGATTAAATAGGTCGAGAATTTATAGAGATATATTCGCCGAGTATTTGAGTCCTATAGCTTTATTCATGTGGATCCATTCTGTCTTAGGAGTAGCCCATAAGAACAAAAATGAAAAACAATACCAATTAGACCAAAAACGTGTTTTGAACTAAGGTATATTTCCCGAACCCATATGTGATGGGTGTTGTCACTTAATTAGTGACAACCAAATAATTAATGTTCAAATTAATTAATTGTTATTTTCTAATTCTCATATAATTAGTAAATAAAATTAATTAATTAATTGATGGAGATCAGTTTAAATTATCAATTTAGATTGATGAATTTGGACACTATTGATTCTAGAGAGATGTAATTTTCGGCGATAGTAAAGATTGGGGGGGTGAATTTTTGGTAATTTAACATACAAAGGTATATGTGTAAATTCTGTAATTATTATAAAAGGGATGACAATTGGGTTGCATTACTAACCCTAACACAATGTGTGATTACACAGAGAAGAAAAAATTTCTCTCCTCCTGCTTGCCACTGAAATCCATTAAGGAGAAGAAAAAATTTAATTTTCCTTCTCTAGTTGTTTTGAAAACTCACACTTAATTCCGGATCAATATCCAATTGAGATACACTTTTGAATCCTACGAGTGCTTATTGGTGTGAAAACTGATTCGAGTTCTACGAAGAAGAAAGAATGCGAGACGATTAATAAGATTCCACCAAATCAGAATTTCTCCGATACAAGAAAAATATAAAATTATTTCTACCTCTTTTTAAATACGTTTAACTTAGTATACATAATCGATTGTATGATTTTAATATTTAATATGATTAAATTAGTTGATGTAATTTTTTTTATATTTCATTGACGAACCGTTTGTTGTTTAATGATTTTTCCTTTAAAAATCCGATCCAACATCCACAGCTGAGAGTCAGTGCCAGCAATCGTCCTCAAGAAAGCTAAATCTGAGTCTCTCTTGCGTGTGCGGTCTCACTTCTAGGCTCGGCGGCCGGTTCAGATGGACATGGGCCGAATTGGAGAATGTTTATAGTGGAGAATGTTTTGAGGATAGGAATTAGTGAAGGAAGATGAAGCGGCATCATCCTCCTCGTCTTCATCACCCTTATAGTCAATCAGAGATGGAAACTCCATCGGTATCCGTTTCGAGAGAGACGGAGAGTAAATTATCAGAGTATCTGTGATGACTGAGTTTTGCCTGACCAACGCTTTCATCTAGTTTGATATGCTCGGAATTGAGTTTGGAGCTAGACAGCGTTGCGGACCTTTTGTTGACAAACAAATTTAATTAGAAAGTTTTCACCTTATTTATATAATTAGGCATTAGGTTCTGTATAACTTTTTACTAATGTCTGCGGCCTATTTGATAGTTTAGCTTAAGCTAAACCTTGTAGGTTTTGGTAATCAAAGTTTTCTCAAGTGTATGTGTTATGCTTTACCTTTTTTTGTTAGAGAATTCACTAAATATGAACAGCTAATATACACAGTGTAAAATAAGTAATATACTTTGTGTAGAAATTAGTCACCATTCAAATATTTCATGTACATTTGCAATTTAGATAACTATTTGTCTGTCATAGCCATATATAGCTTATCTACATTTAGGTGATGTAATTAAATTAGTATGTAACATAATTAAATCAGTTATTTTAACCAAGTGAGTTAATTACATTGCATATTCGAATTAGTTACATAGAGTACGGAGTTTATTTACTTGATGTTAAACTCTTATTTTTCTTAATTTAATAAAATGAGTTTTTAATAAAACAAGGTACACAATGAGATACACTGAGGTGCACCTCAGTATACAGTGATGTGCACGTGTGCATTTGTGCACTGACTTGCACATCATGTCGGTGTACCGTTCACTATTCTATTTTTTTAAAATACATTTTTTAAAAGGTGTGTGAGTGCTTGTGGTGATACACACGTTTGTTTCGGGAGAGCAGCTCGCGTGATACTTAAAAAAATATGTTCTCCACAATTCTTTTGCGTGGACAACATAGTAAATACACTTTTTAAGTAGAGACCACCAACTATATTTATTAAAAAAAATATAACTAACCATTTAGCTACATAAGTGTTCCAAAAAAGCCATTTACATAGTTCTCACATAAAATAATTTTAGTTAAAAAATGTTTAACAGACTTAATAAAAAAAGACCAACAACGCTTTTCTTCTATCAAAACTCAATTTTTTTAGTTCAACAATTTATCCCATGTCGGCTGGATTTAGTTGAAGCACGTCAATAATGAAGAGAACTGCAAATATGACTAGCTTTATAGTTTAAACTACAAAACTGACCGTAAGACTTTTCTTTACAAAGATGGTTGGAGTACTTATTTACCAAATGACATAGGAGTAATGTATACATTATTTATGTCCGTGTAATTTTTGACCATTTTTGTAGTAAAAATGGTTTCCGATCATTTTTGCGGTTTGAGCTGAAAAGTTAGATTTTCTTATCACTTTCAGTCAATCCATCATATTAAATATTAAAAAACTAAAATTATTATAATGGTTTAATTGAAGCGTACGAGTACAATATAAGATATTGAATCACCATGAAAATTGCGAATTGGTGTATAAATGAAAGAGAAAATAAATCAGCATGTTTAATTTTTTCTTGCTTAACATGGACAAATTTTTTGATAAGGAATAGTTGCACCATAGTAAAAAAACATAAATATCTTGACTCAAATATTAATTTACAATATTAATACAAAAAAATTGAATGTGACAACACCAATTTGTTTGCAAAAGTTATTTCCAAATTCCAACCAGTTTCGTAATCGGGATGGCAAATAGCAATACTTAAATTTTTGGTTAAGTTTGTAAAGCAATTGATTGAGGATACAGATCGCTAATGAACAAGAGGTGGATGGATCTATTACATATAGCACGTTGGTTTAGAGAACGGATGGATTAGATGTATTTATATTAGAAGACAAAAAATAAAATAAGAAATAAATATTACTTTGTTAGTATTTATGTTGAACTGATTTAAACCATTAAAATTTAAACTCAACCACTCATATTTGTATAACATTACCTCTTGTTGGGAACAGAAGGCAAAAATGTATCAACAACAAACTAAAAGAAGTACTACACTTGCAATTGTTTCTTAGAGTTGTGTTTCAACTCGTCTTCGTTGTTTTTTAATGCGTTTTGAGAACGAAGTTAGTGCACCTATTTTTCATCATTCAAAGATTCCTCCGAGTGTTGATCCTATCCAAAGCTTAGACCCCTCCTTTACTAAATTCATTGCATTTGACAAAATCGGATGAAATCTTAAAAGGTAAGAAACCACTACAAGAAATAAGGATTTTAGCGATCAAAATATTGATAGTTAATGGGTCTAAATTTTAATGACAAAATCTTTTGTCAACAGAAATATATTCGTCGCGACATCGTCGCTTTCGCTTTGTCAATGAAAGCCGTTCGTGAAATAAAAAATTCACCGCGTTATCCTTTTTGCGACGAAGTCTTCTTTGGCATAACATGTTTTTGCGATGAAAAAAGAGGTTGGTCGCTAAAAGCTTTTGCGATCAACATGTTTTTTGTCACAAAAAGCTTTTTGCGACCAACTTTTTCTTCATCGCCTAATGTCTTTTGCAACGAATATTTTTTGAGAATAATAATAAAAATAATTAAAATTTTAGTTTTCATATACACATGTGATTGTAATAATATCATCAAAATATTTATCAAACACAATATTTTTCTAAGAAATACATATATTGATCATCAATATATGTAATGTAACAAAGTAATTTATTACAAAATCTCCGAAATATAATACACTACAAAATATGGTTTACAAATATATCCAAAAAAGATAATTCAAAAGATAGTATTTAAGGCTTGATTGTTACAACTACAAAGCTTAACAAATATTCTGAACCTCACGTTTTTTCTGTTGAGTCATCGTCAGAAGGTAGAAAACCGTTTTGACGAGCCAAAGCGAGTAAGCTTTATAATTGTCTCTCAAATGACTTAACTTGTTTTTGTAAAACTACATTTTTAACTCGACTCTTTTTTTGGAAGATGTGGGTGGGGCTGGGCTCCACGTCCAAGACTTTTATTTCGCACGAGGACTTCTTCAACTATCTCTTCTTCGGTGCAAGGTGTGGCATTCTCAGTGATAGGCTAATCCCGTAAAGCACTTATGCATTCCTATAGCATCCCAATGAGCCAAATTCAAGATAAATATATTCATCAACATCCAGCAGAATCTAATTGAAAGTGATAACCCCCATCTCTCTTTTATACATTGAAACAAACACTATTATCTTTAGATAATGAGTATCAATCAGAAAGTATTCCAAAAACATCTAGTATGCTCATATACAAAGTGAGAAGCCCTTCCCCCTACCCCCCACATTGAAACAAACACTATCATCTTAGACAATGAACATTAATAAAAAAGTTTTCAAAAAGCATCTAGCACACTCAGATACAAGTGATAACCCCACCCCCACACCACACACACATTGAAACTAACACTATTATATTAGAAAATGAGTATCAATAAGAAAGTATTAAAAAAGTATCTAGCAGAATCAAATACAAAAGTGATAGCCCCCACATTGAAACTAATACTATTATCCTAGACAATGAGCATCAACAAAAAGCATTAAAAAAGAATCTAGCATATCTTTATCGAGCAAGTATCATCAATCAGAATATTTTAAAAGGATTACTCACATATCATTCTCGAGCTATATCATTCTGCCAACCTCTTTTAGCCGTGAAATGTGTGTTGTAAAATATTTTGATTCGAGTAGATGTTGCCCCAGTTGAAGCTTTCTATACAAAATACAATAAAAGTTGAGTAATTAATTATTATATACTTAACATTATTAAGAGTAATAAAATAATTTTTGAATCACCTGACGAAATTGATGATAAAAAAAGATACATTCCCTCCATTATGATTGTATGGAAGTTGTTGACGGTTTGAGCATTGGTCTTTAGCGTGCCCATAATTAATGAGTTTTATGATTGAAATAATTAGTCAAATAATCAAAATGTAATGTATAAGCTTTAATAAAGGAGATACCCCAAACTTCTCCATCTCTCAAACTGTGCATAGCCAATCCCAATCATCATGTGATACACCCTTATAAGGATGTCATCGTGCTACCATTGGATCTTTAAACTTGTTATAATGACTATGCAACGTGTACTTGTATCCTTTGTATGTGTTCGCTGCTTCATATTTAATCTAATCGATCATAGTACTACTAGTCGATTCAAAGTTAAAATAGACATGCAATAATATTTTACTATCAGTCATGCGATAAAGAAAATATAACAACAAAGAGATATATCATTATTACCCGTAACCTATCAATTATAACTGCCAGGAATTCTAGAGACACATTGGACCAACCCTCATATTGAAGTGATACGAATTGTCGTACGAGGGCACCAATCTCGTGGTTGAATTTGATGGTCCACTGTCCAATATGTCTCTCAACATCGAGAGGAGAGGTATTGATTGGTAATTTTCCCATAAGGCTCACTAACCTTTCCATCTCAATCCCTCTTATTGGTCCGTGAACCTTTCTCACACTCCCCGAAGAAGATGAAGCGCCTACAAAAATATAATGAGAAACCATTATAATAAGAACTATTACAAAGTGTATATGCTTGTTTGGGAAGCATCTTCAACAGTAGAAGTTCCTACAACATGATCTAGATTTGAAAGAGGAGTATTTTTTCCGAGAGACATTAACTTGCATAAAGATAAGTGGCATGAAAAATATCATAAACATGTTATTGCTTACAAAATATATTAAAGCAAATGTAAGAAGATATGAATGGATATTTTACGCTAACAGATTCACTGTTACTTTGAAATTCAATCTTTATCATCATCACTTGGTATAATATCTTGTGAATCATAATAATAATAAAATTAATATCTTCAATATTACTATCTCCTACTCCAATAACATTTGCATCTATTTCAGAATGTTCCACGTCATGCATGTGAAATTACATTGTTTCTGACTCATCTAAATCGATAGATGGCAAAGTTTTTTCAGTAGTCCCTATGGCTTCATCTTGTTCTATCTGTTATTCTATCTTAGAACACCCTATAATTATCTATCTTGAACCTTTTACACTACTTTCCAATTGACTCCAAATTTACAATCATCAACCTAAAAGACTTGTTGTGCTTGAGATGTGAGAATAAAAAGCTCATTTTCATACATAAGTAAGACGAATATCTCTCTTCATTCTATTTCTTTTTGCATTTGTGTCAAACCATTCACATTTAAATAATATAAGTTTTCTTTCTCGCACATACTGCATCTTAATCACTTCTTTTAACCTACAAAAAAAATTCAATCTCTCACCATCATGTTCCCCTGGAACTACTAAGCCACTATTTTGAGTTGTCCGGTGATGATCATGATCTATATTATAGTATCGAACACCATTGACAATACAATCAAAATATGATCTGAAATGATTATCTGGACCAAATGCTAAAGTATTCAAATCATATATGGCTTCTAATGACCCTTGACGGCGTAGCTCAATGATCTAATAAAAATGACAAAAGTATTAGTTACTTCCGTAATAATTTTAATGATATGTATTTAGTCAAATATGTACACATATACCCGATTTCTAAACCATTTAGGAAATTGGTTTAGATGTCTTGAACTTAAGTCAACCCGACTAACTCTGTTTAATTCTCTCATGTGCTCTCTGCACATATTAATCATTTTATTTTGATGATTTGTGACATAAAAAACAACCATTGAAAATTAGACTTAATAATATTATTGATTTACTTACAGTAAGTAAGGTTGTAGCTGATCGCAATTATTCAGCACATACGCAAGAAACCACGAATCCCAACTGGTAAAAGTCTTTGCAATAAAATATGACAATCATGACTTTTCAATCTCAAAACCTTAGCCTTGGCTTGGTTGATACATCGTGATATATTTGCTACGAAACCATCTGGAAACTTGACTGACTTTGAGAAAACACAAAATTTTCTTCTCTCCTCTACTGTCAATGTGTAACACACATGTGGTTAAAAATATTTGTTTCATTTCTGTTCCAGGTGTAGTTCTTCTCTTATATTCATGTCAGCTAGGTCCAATCGAGCTTTGTAAGTGGCTTTTGTGTTGCCTTCTATATTCAACAATGTACCTAATATATTATCGCAAATATTTTTCTCAATATGCATGACATCCAATCTATGTCTAATTTTCAATTTAGACCGGTATGGAAGTTCAAAAAACACACTTTTCTTAGTCCAATTAAGACCATCTACATGACACTTTCTCTTTTTGTCTAACTTATTTGGATTTTTCCCAAACTTGACAAATTGAATTTGATCTAACTGCCTCAATGTATCTTCTCCTGTCAACTTTCTTGATGCATCACAAAACTCTTGTTTACCGTTATGCAATTTACTCCTCTGCCACATATGATCACAAGGCAAATGTCGTCAATGTCCTATGTAACATATTTTACTTTGCAACCTCAACGAAGATGCATCTTCATTGCAAACAGGACATGTCAAGTACCCTTTCATGCTCTAACCAGACAAATCTCTATATGCTGGAAAGTCATTTATTGTCCACAACACATCAGCATGCATAGAAAAAAATTGCCCATGAGTGACATCAAATGTTTGCACCCCATCCCACAATTGTTTTAACTCATCTATCAATGAGTTCAAATACACATCAATGTCTTTACTGGGTGACCTTGGACCATAAATTAGCAAAGACATAATAAAGAACGGTTCTTTCATACAATTCTATGGAGGAATGTTATAAGGTACTAATATGACTAACCATATGCTATATGAGTTGATTATATTTCTGAATGGATTAAATCCATCCGTTATAAGTCCAAATCTTACATTTCGAGTATATTCTGAAACTATTTATATTGCTTATTAAAATCCTTCCAACCTTCTGAATCAGCAATATGTCTAAATACACCTTCAACATTGACACGTTTCTCATTGTGCCATCTCATATCAGACGATGTGTATTTTGACTTGAACAATCTCTGAAGTCTGGGTATAATAAGAAAGTGACATAAAACTTTTTGGAGAACTTTCTTACTCTTCCCATCATCCATTTTATATCTTGTTTCACCAAATTCAGGGCATTTGTCTTTTCCTTCGTTCTTTTTCCAGAATAAAGTACAATCATATTTACGATAATGAATTCTGTCATATCTCAACCCTAAATCTCTCAATTTTTTTGGTTTCATAGTAGGAGGCTAGAATTTTTTAGCCTTCTGGATGAAAACCATTTAGAACTTCAAATCATTGGTCAAATGACTTATTGCTCCAATGATTAAGCACTTTGATATGCATCAACTTTACAATAAAAGATAGTGAAATATACTTTCGACAACCAGGATAAAGTTCTTCTTCGGCTTCACTTAACAAAACACTAAATCTGTCTAACGTCTCTGCATTTAGATTTATTCTATTAGTATTATTCTCTCCAACTCGTTCACCATTTATCTCCATCCTACCAAAACCACACATGTTATCTAATATTTCTCTCATCTCATCACCATCATCATCATCATCATCTCATCACAAATATATTTCGTGAACGATGATATATTTGTATCTCTTCACCATGAAACACCTAACGCTCATAGCTCAATGCTATTCCATATTGGCGCAAATGCATTTTGACTTCTATTAAAGACAATTGTCTTGAATTAAAACATTTTTTATATGGACAACGAGTTTTTTCCTCTACATAGAGATAATTACTGGCCACGCTCATAAACTGTGAAATACCATCAATATACTCATTAGACAATCTATTAGGATTTTTTATCCAACTCTTGTCCATGTTTTGTCATTCCGTAAATTAAATAATTATCTAGAGAAACTCTCAACAGAAGATCCCTAAGCAAATAAACCTTAATTCATGTAAATATTTTTTTTATAAACTTATAAATTCTAAGGAGATTGTGATTTGAACAATCTCGTCTTGAACGTGGTCGTAAAACTTTTTTAGTACAAGTTATTTACCTTACACGAGGTTTATTTACACTTGGATCATATCAAGTAGGTCCCAAAAAAGATGATCCCTGGGTCAATAAAATCTCATTACTGTACACCCCTTATACAATAACATAACTCCTAAATTAAAGAGATTAAAATGTAAAGTTAATTAAGAGGGAAACACAAATCATAAACAAAAATGATTCAAATGCATAATAAAAGAAAATAATTATAAATAGAGTTTCCTCTTTCCTAATAACATATTCATAACAAAGTATAAAGCATCCTTCTATATTTACAGAATCAAAGGGCTAAATGCTAGGTATAGGAATACACCATGGGCCGCATGCATCATTAGCTAGATGACGAACTGTATTCTCATCCAAAGTTAACCAATCAAATACGAGGGAAAAAATAAAACTAAACTCTGATATGTATAGCAGAATCTAGGATTCCATAGCCTGTAATTGTTACATGCAAAAAGAAAAAGTTTGAACTCTGATATGTATAGCAGAATCTAGGATTCCATAGCCTGTAATTGTTACATGTAAAAAGAAAAGGTTTGAACAAGAGATAATAGAGTGGAGAAATGATGTCAATTTAGGTAAAATGTCTATAAGTGCATATTATTACTTCATTTTCTTTAGCCCTTGGTCCCAAACATTACATGGAGCCATCATTTAGTAAAAAATGATGTTCAAAAAGTAAATGTTAGACTTGAACTACTCCCAGGCATGTTATAAGTTATTTTTCTCTTATATATTTATATGTGGTAGTTTGGTGAGGTGCTGGCTACTATTGAACATGTTGAAGCAATAATCATAACAGAGATTCATTATTCACTTATTAAGCTTAGAAGGTAAACACGCTATCAGTTTATTAAACTTTCATCCATCTGCACATTTTTTTTGTCCTTTTCAATATCTAAAGTGGCCTATTTTTTTTAAGGAAGAACTTACCATTACAGAAACAAAGCGGGCACCCTTTACCAATAGGAGAAGAACAGGATGGGAAAAAATAATAAGGGAACTGCTTTTCTAAAGTGACCTTTTATTGTGAAACTGCTTCAAAATATTAAAACAAAATGTGTTTCTTAAGTTCAAAGACAAGAAACGTGAGAGTCCAAACACAAGTACCAATTTGCAATCATATTCATCAGAACATTTTGAGCAATGAGATTAAACTGATCCATTAGATTATCAATATTCAAACCAACATTTATTTACAACCAGAAAAAAACAAGTGTTTTACACTACTAATGCCAAGATCTCAAAATTTCATATTATCATCTACCATAAATTCAAGCATTATTTTCATAAATCAACAAAAGTTGAAAAGAGAAGGAAGAGTGTTTTGCTTACGTGAACCTCGCCCGATGATGAAAGAAGCTCAAAGAAAACGGCGATAACGATCGAGATCTGTCGGGGGGATGAGGGGAAATGGAATTTCTAGGCGCGGGGATGAGGGGAAAGGGAATTTCTAGGCGCCGGGTGAGGGAATCTAAGAAAGGGAGAGGGTTTTGTTGTTACTCCAAACGGCGCCGTTTTGGTGTCAAGTTTTGCGACGAGTGTATAGTTTAAGGGAAAAATGGGTCTTTACCGACCAACATTTTTCTCGGTCGGTAAAACCCTAATCTTTATCGACGAAATTTTATATCCGTCGGTAAAAGCCTTACAACAAAAGGGGCACCACCTGTTTTCCTTTCCCGGGTAAAAATAAGAGCTTTTAGTATCGACAAATATTTTAGTCGCTAAAAGAGACTTTTAGCCATGGATTTAACTTTGTGGCTAAAGGTCTAGTCGGTAAAGGAAGATCTTCTTATAGTGAACATGGGCTAAAAAGAACCAAACAAAACACGTTTCGATTGAATTCTTAAGGATGAAGACATCAATAACTTCTTCACTTGCTCTTAAAACCTACAAAATTAAAGATAAAGTAGAAGATGGAAGTAGAGGAGGTCTCATTTTTTATTGTGAAACCTAAGCTTATGCCAGTCGGATTGAGAGTATGGATAGAAAAAACGAGGGTAGTTGGGTGATTGTTGCATAACTTGGTAAGTAGAATTACTTCCTTTCATATGGTCTTGGTTAAGGCAGTTGGGATAGTTAGGGTAGCGTTGTTCATGCGTGGACCAAGGTGAGATTCACCATAAGAACTTCCCTTGATACAACCTCTAATGTTGTCTATGATTTGCTCGACTAGGTGGTGTATAATCTGATTGGTGGATGATATTGTACATTCTTAACTTCAAAAATTAGTTTATGAGATGTGACTTTCCCTTATATTTATAAACTAGTTACCACTTCTTTTTACACTCAATGTGAGATAACACTAACAACATCAACAAGCAAACATCGAATCATATAACCATTGACTCGGTCAGATTATTGGGATCTCTCTTTCTGCTATCGAGTCCTAGGTTAAATAACAGTCAATTGGTTTCACACATATTAAAAAATTGGGACCTAGTCGGAAAAATATTGACTTGCTTCACTGAAAACGAGTTGGAGACTTATATGGCTTGCCACGACTATGATCCTAGTGTTTGCTGGCAATGGTTTTTCTCAACCACGAAAGTTAACTTATGAGCTAAGGCTTTTTCCCGCACTTATAAGCTTATAATCGGCCATTTTTTCAATCGATGAAGGATAACAAAAAACATTACACTTGCGATAGTTTTGTCTGTACCATCCCCGGCTTAGGAAATATCACTTAACTCTAATTGAGCGCATGCATTAATGAACTCGGGGGCGAGTAATCATGGCCAGCGGAGATCGCTCCTTATGGCTCAATGCCATTGAATGATGCCTCCATTGAACAAGTAGCAAATGCAGCTACATCATGGCCTTTGTAGGCTGCACGCCACAGTTGTGTTGTGGAAACGGTTGAGCGGGGGTTTTACCGTCTCGTCAACTTGGAAAAACTCCTTGCTTGTCTAATCTTAAGATTATATGAGAAGGTCTTCTGGGACTTAAACAAATCTGGACTTTGTAGAGAACCTTGGGTCTTGAGGAACCCCGATGCTAAGTGTTCACAATGTCCGATGACTTCACTTTTTGGATTAACTTATCCATGATCTCACCGAGTTGACCTTTGACATCCAAAGGTCCTCGGTTCTTTGGGGCACATGTGCGCACACGCTTGAATTCTGAAATAGGGTATCACGACAAGAAATAAAAAAAGAGAAGAAAAAAAAACCTAAAATGAAGACTAGAGTAGCAAAAATCAAACCCGAGGAAGGATTACAAGAGAGTTAGGAATAACAATTGCTCCACAATAAGGGCGAGAAACTCATTTACAACATAAGATGCTAATTCTGCAAGAAAGCAAAGACAAAAATGAGGAGGGAGAAGGTTTGAGAACACTTTCTCCTTTCTCGCTCATGCCTGATACCTTTACGCTACTTCTCGTGATTCGATTACTTACATTCCATTAGCCACAATGAACGAATGATAGTTTTTTTAATTGTTTTATATACATATATATATGTTGATGTATTATGTTCAAGTGAAGACCGGAAAATTTATGCTAAATTGTGGTCGAGTATTACATATTAATGCAATCACTAGATTATTTAATATTATGAAAAATTACATGAATGATAACATGGCATATAGCCAATTTATTGACACATTCACTATCTTTCTTGCACTTAAAAAATTGCCTTTATTTAAATTCTTGAAAAATTGTGTCAAACAAATTACATGGCCTTTAGATCGTCATGAAACAGAGTAACAAGACGAAGCATGGCATCCTTTGACAAAACAAAACCAATCTCAACACCTCCATTCCCATCCCTACTCTCCGCCATAGAAATCGATCCAGTTCGATCCAACGAAGCCACCTCCACCAATTCCGGCCTACCCCATCCGAAATCCACTTCATATATTCCAAACCGCGGCGATCCAGCCACACCAAAACATTTACTCCCTGGTTCAAGACTCTCCCATGCCGATAACCGGTCCTCTCTTACCCTCTCAGCACCATTCTTCTCCAAATCCAAAATCTCATCCTTCATTCTCTTAGCAATTACAGCAACCCCATCTTCCCCCATCACTTCTCTCGCTCTAACCTTGATCCCATGAGAAACTCCACAGTTCCCAAAATAGTTTGATGGAATTGGAGGCCTTAAACGACTCCTGTAATCTGCAACAAATCCTAAATACACTGCTATCTGACTTTCCATTCTTTCCGCTTTAACGATACAGGTTAATGCATAGGCATAAGTGAGCACAAAACTTGACAACCGAAACTCCTCGTTTGACTCCATCAAATGCAATAATACATTTTTCCTAATTTTCTCTATGTCGGCTCTAGTGAGCTCTAGTGTTGCTCGGACCACATCCGGCGGGACTCCAATATTTGGGAGATACTTCAACCCTGAGCCTGCCATCTTCTGCCACGCCTCTAAGTAAATCAGGTCGAGCCCGTTTCCGGTTGGATCTTTAATTACTGTCCTGTCAAGATATGGGGTTAATTCAGTTAACAAACGAGGGGACTGTTCTTCAAATTGGGATAGTTTGCAAAAGTAAGCCCATGATTTGATGAACATGATTGAGATTTTCCCATCGAGAACTGCGTGGTGGGAAGTCATTCCGATACAAAGCCCACTAACCGGATTCGAAAACATAGTGATTTGAAGAGCCATTACTGGAACTTGTGTATCAGATGGTGGTAACTCAGGGACAAGAGGACGAGACTCTTTGGCTTCACGAACATGACGGCTAGAGATATGGTTGAAATCGGCATCGGTTTGGGCGATGGTGAGTGAAACTGCGTCGTTTGGGTTGTAGAGAATGATGGGTTTGGGAGAGTGTTGAGGCCAGATTAGATTTCCAGCTAGAGGGAGAAAATGATCGAGAGTTAGAGAGAGAGAGTGTTTGAGTTTTTGAAGAACAGAGTCGATAAATGGAGGGTCAGAGTGAGGGAGTGGATAGAAGAAGAGGCGTTCAACTGGGGAAAACTTAATCCAAAAAGTGTCAAAGAAGGTGAGAGGAAGGGAAATTGATTCGGGGGATGCGGAGGGAGGGATGTTGCAGATTTGGAGAACTCTCACAGAGTTGAATTCCGCCATGGCTATAGTCAGGGAGGCGGAGCAGGCTCTGGTTTTTGTTATGCCCGGACACAAAATAAATGATCATTTGAGCTGAAAAGAAAAAAAGTAGGAAATTAGAAAGAAGATCAGATCAAACGGTGGTGATTGTAAAAAGAATAGTCATATCATGGATTTCTCAATCCAATCGAGATAATGAAGAAAAAAGGACAAAAACTGTGAACCACGTGACTCGCGTCGGCATGTTTATAAAATCATGACCGTCCATTAAAAAAAATTAAGAAATAAGATAATCTCGAGACATGTATTAAGAAGATAATTTTTTTATATTTCTTAAGATTATATGTGGATAATATATTGATTTAATATAATTATCCCCTAATCATGAAACGAGTGCCTGATTCGGTAGTTTTTTTCAAGATGATTCGACAAATCTTTGGTTTCACATTCAATGGGTCCCGCGATTTTATTTTATTCTTTTTTTCTTAAACTACCATTTATTTTCTTTTAGTTTTACCTATTTTTGTTATCTTTTCTTAGTTTACTTTTCTGAAATTAGACTTTTTTCCCTCTTATTTCATCCTGCAATAGAAGCCTCTCACGTTACTTTTTCTGTGTTTTATTAATGTAATGAGTAAAAATGTGAAAATCATCCATTTATTAGAAAAGTCTTTATGTATTAATTTTGACTATCAAAATTAGATTTTTTTTTCAAAAAGTGGACAACAATTTTATTTCATTGTGTTTTCATAAAATTTTCAAGTGTTCTTCAATATTCATATTAAAAATAGTTAGAAGAATTGCACACATAAAATAAAAAACATTAGGATTAGTAAAAATGGTTATGTGAAAAATGTAATGTTACATTTTATATACTTTTTGTAATCACGCAAAACTCTCAAGAATTTATAATGAAAAATAAATTTAAAATATATAATAATATGATAGGGATATAATAGAAAAAGAAAATGACTCTTATATAAATTCTATAATAAAAAACTAATGAAAATAAAAGTCACGTATAAAGAAAAAAAATCAGAAAACGATATTTCAAGAAAAATAAATGAATAAAGAGAACAAATATCGGAGAAACTAAGCTAGTAAAAAATTGAGAAACTAATCTAAAAGAAATAGGGAACTAAATAGTAACAAATAAGTAAATGATTAACATCTAAAAAAAATAAGTAAATGATTGTTGGCCAAAAAAACACATAGTTGTGAGAGCTATTGTAATCGTAAAACAATAGGAAAATTGTGGATCAGCTATGAATTAGGGCATGTTTACTAACCCATCATTGAAGATTTAGATTTGTATGCTGAATCCAATGTTTACTAACTTTAGATTCAATTTTGTATCTGAATTGCGAATTTACATTCAGTAAAAATCAGTAATTATTATTTGAATTAGAGGGGCTTGAATCGGGGTTTACGAATTCAGAATTCAGAGGGGAGACTAGGAATTTGAATCATCGATTTATATAAAATCCGGATTCAGATTAAAATGACAACAATACCCCTAATATATTATTTAATTCCAAAACTCTGATCATTACCTATAAATAAGTCATTCTTATTTTTTAAAAACTTCATGCTTTAATATGTTAAATTAGTATAGTAGTATGGAAGAGCCAAATTCGATTCAATTATTTGGTGTCCCCATTAGTTTACTTATAATATTAATTTTACCATTAACTTGTTTGATAAAATTGATTTTTCTCATCCTCTCATGCTATTGCGTTAATCTAGCCTAAATCAATTGAGGAGAAAAATAAATTATGAAATAAAGGATTGCATTATTTTATAGAAATATAAGAGTAAAAAAAATAAATAATAGAACAAAATTAAATTAGGCAAATGGTAAATAACTTGAACCTAAAATAAAACAATAACTAAGAAGATAATAAATAGACTTGATTTTGATTATGTGTGAGAAAGCTTAAAATATTTTTTCTTATGAAAGAAAAACATTTTTAACTATTTTTTATGTTTTTATTATTATTTATGTGATATTTAATTATATCTATTTTATTATGTCAAAATAATTTCAATAATTATAAGTCACAAAAGAATTTTTTTTGTACATATTGTAAAATGATATTCTTTATTAGAGGGCAATATAGTAAATCATATATACAATCTAATCCAAATTACAAATCCTTAAGTTTGTAAATATAATATTCTGAATTTAAATTATAATCTTGACAGTTAATAAACATTAAAATTTTAATCTTAAATCTCAATCTTAAATCCTAAAATCTATATATGAATTTTTAATTTGAATCTGAATTCGAATTTGTTCGGTAAACATGCCTAAATAAATCAAAAAACATATTATGGTAACATTGTTAGTGGAGGAGGATTGGCTTTACTTGTCATATGTGGTTCATAAGTTGTGAATATATTATTTTAGGGAGCAATATCTAAAAATTGTCTGAAGTATCCAGAAGATCTAACCAGACATTAGTGATGATTCATTTTCTTTTGCAAATTTGATTGAGACCATTAAAATTTGAGCTAACGTTCCAGATCAAATAAGAGCCTACGAATATGAGGGATACCCATCCTAATTTTTATTGTGATAATTGTTTGGGGTTATATTCTCAAAATATGTGTATTAATATTTTGATATGAAATTTAAAGAGTATTATATTTTTCTTTTAAATTATTTTTGAATAATTTATATAAATATCTGAAAATTTCATATTCATTAATAAGACTATGGTCTTGTATTAGTACGAGAAAATTAAGATCATAGATAATGAATAAAATTGTCCGTAACTTATTAAAATATGAAATTTTTAATGAATGGTTGCTAGTACAGTTCATTAAGTATTATGAATGCGTATGAAGATTATACATGATAGGATCAATGTGAATTAATATCTTTATTAACGTGTCATTTATCATAAAGATTTAATATACATCAATTGGATGATGATATATAGAGTAGTCTAAATTTAGAGTAGTCATGAACTCCTATGAATGTCTACTGGATCTTTTGATTTACTCGTTAAGGTCTGTTTTTAATCACGCAATGACTTGTGTTTTGGAGATTCAGTGATGGGGATGGCTGAAGACATGATCTTATAAAATTTAGAATCTAAGTTTTTCTAATGGATTATATATTGGTTCCCTTAAATATTAATTATGAAACTGAATGGTTATTGAGCTCAAATTTATAATCTTATTATAAATTAGTCATTCACTAGTAGATTAATAGTAGTTAAGGATCAAAAGATAATTAGAAATGTGAAACGGTAGTTTTGACTAGTTCTAATTTACGAACCAATAATTGGAGTACAGAACTACATGAAATGGTTATGTCAGTGGACTACATGAGAATACTCTGTAAATACATTCTGTAATCTCTAAGAGTACAATTTCATATTTATAGTGGAGTAATAATAAAATTATTTAATTAAAAAGTTTAATTAATAATCTAATTTATTGAAACATAAGATTATAGGTCAATGATTNTATATATATATATAATTATCGATTTTTGTTTAATTATCGATAAGTGAGATAAAATATCTAATTATGAAATTAGATAATTAAATTATTATTAGATAATAATTTAAATCAACTAAATCTGTTGTTTGTGAAATAACAGATAAGTTAGTTGATAGAGATAATCATATATGTTAATTTTGAATTAACCGATACCTAGATAATTATCTGATTAAAATAAATATTTAATTCGCAGTAATTGTCATGTGTCAATCATTTATAGGGTATCAGAAATTGATATGGACTACTGTGGTGCCAGGTGGTACTACAGTAGTGGGTATGCAACACTGTGGTGCCACATGCACTACAATGGTGCTGTGAGGCACTGTGCTGGCTCCCGACACACATGACACTGCAGTTGTGCACAATTGTAGTGAGTCCAACTGCAATTGGTAATTTTACAATTAAATATAATTTCAGTTTATCTCCAAAAGTCACATACGCCATTATCTAGAATATATACATATATTATTCTAATGGCCTAGGTTGTTGAAAGAAGAGTAGAGAATAAGTTAATCAAATCATTAGTTCATCAATCAAGAGTTGAATTGGGAACACAATTAGTGTTAGAGAGATTTTCTTCTGTGATTAAACATTAATCAAATTTCTAAAAAAATAATCATCACCTTTTTTTAGAGAATCGTTTCACTAAAGTCATTCTTAATAAATCTCTAGATCTCATGTGTTGAGAACATCTAGAGACAGAAAAAGTGTCTTGTAATATTCTACGTGCCCACATATGTCCTAGTGCGCTGAAGATTAACTTAGAAGATCTTGGTGTGGATCTCGGAGACTACTGATCGTTGGAACAGAGGATCGATCAGGTTTTGTAGGGACACTTGATAGACACTACAAGATGTATACAATTTCTAACCTTATATGTTGTAGATTTAACTTATAAATATATAATAGATCCTGACTGATTGAAAAAATGTTTGTAATAAAAGTTTTTATTTGGTTATCGTGGCATTGCGCAAGTTTTGTTTTATTAAAAGATTCGATTTTTATTAAATTATTAGTATGCTACAAGTTTTGTTTTATTAAAAGATTAGAAGATCTTGGTGTGGATTTCAGAGACTACTGATCGTTGGAACGAAGGATCGATCATGTTTTGCAAAGACACTTGATAGACACTACAAGATGTATACGATTTCTAACCTTGTATGTTGTAGATTTAACTTATAAATATATAATAGATCCAGACTGATTGAAAAAAAGTTTGCAATAAAAGTTTTTATTTGGTTATCGTGGCATTGAGTAAGTTTTGTTTTATTAAAAGATTCATTTTTTATTAAAATCTTAATTTTTTTAAAAGGCCATGCGCCTCCACGCTTCCGCCACAACGACCAGCAAGTGGTATCTGACCGGTCTTTATATATTTATATGTTAAATGCTGTGTAGGTTTTCTTACATTATTTATATAATATGAGATATGTGTGATGATTGATGATTATGTTTTTTGAATGTATAGAAAATAATGGATCGTTAATTGTATGGTGATTATTGGATTATGCTTTGTTTTAATTTTTTCTAAATCTTGTATAAGCCGAATTAAGGCGTATGAATTTTTGTAATTTTATTTTGAATATTATTGTAATTATTCCGAACATGAGAAGATGAAGAACGCACGAAACGAACGAAATTTTTTTACTGTTCACGCAAAAATATTGTTCATCCGCGAAAACACCGTTCACGCCAAAAATTTGATTAAATCAAATAAAATATTTATTTGACTAAGTTAAAGTCAATTATATTAAAATGGATAATTATAGAAATGATTTTAATGAAGAAAAATAGTTTTTCTAATTAAATAGAGTTTTGTTCCAAGCTTGAAGATTATGAAGATGGACATGAGAAGAAGAAGTCAATATTTGAGAAATATGTATTCTTGAAGTTCACTTTATAATTTTATTTCTTTATTTCAAGAGTAGTAATTTAGAAATACCCAATAGTCACTCAGTCCATTATTATTTTATTTAATTATTAAATAGTTATTTAATTGTTATGTTTGATAACATGTCCATGCATTAGTCGATCACATACCATACATGAAAATCCCACACAGTTTTATTAAATCATTCATCACATATGTAAAAACATGATTTATTAGGATTGTCCTAATATGTTTATATGTATTACTTTATGAAATCAATTGCATGTAAACTATTAGGTTTTAATTAGTTAAAACTCGGTAATCATACCACACTAAAGGCTATAGTAATCTTTAGGTTAACTGATTTTAGTAAAAGAGTTTTATTAAAATTTGATAAATATATTTAATTAATTAATCTATGTTAACCTAATTATGAATTAGACACTTCAGAAAGTTAAATGAACTTAGACCAATGAGATCAGATTAACTGATAATTAAATATTCATAGGGTCATTATTTTAACTAATAATTAATTTGAAATCAATTGATTAGAAAAATAGAAACACATTATCCTAAAATAGTGAGTGGGAGAAGGCTGACATGTTAATATAACATATGGTCTCCATCATTAGTACAATATCGTGAGGTGCAATGAGGGCCTCAAGATGCTTTCACAAGATAAAGTCAATGTTGTACAACCATCTCAGGATGTAATTGTAAAGGATTTTTCCTAGACTTAAAGAAAAATCAAGGAAAATATGTTAATATCAATCGAACTTATATTGTTCTTTGTGAAATGTAAAGAAAGATTTTGATCATTCTAAAAACTCTTTGAGGTCACAACTTTTTTTATTTTCTTGAGTAGATTGGTCTTTTATAGACCTCTCATTACATGGGTTTAGCTAAAAATAGCCAAATAATAAACAAAGCATCACATGAGGTCAGAACTTGGATTACACCCATTCATGGAATCTCATTTCTTCTTTATCTTTCATCTGTCATGCTCAGCCGCCCTATCAACTGCTACCACATGGCAGTTCCCTGTGTTTCCGAGCCAATTAGTTAGAGCCACTTGGTGACTTTACCAATCTGTCTTGTCCGAGTGAGCTTACCCAGTCAATCGCGACCAAATGACTATCAATCTGAATCCTATTTTTTGCTTTGATGTCCTATCCTGTTCAGAAATAATGATTTCCCATCCTCGAGATATCGGTTCTCATTCTAGACTTGATGACCTCTCATTCTAGAGACATCGGTTTCCTGTTTTGGAGGCGATGGTTTCTCGTTCTTGAAATATCAGTTTCCAGTTCTAGAGGCGATAAACTCCTGTTCTGGAGGCGATGGTTTTTCATTTTGGATGCGATGGTTTTCTTTTGTTCCACGTGGCAGTGAAGTATTTTTCACTTGTTTAGCAACTATTCAGGTTTCTCTTGGTCAGTCCTCACCTGATATGAGAGGTAATGATGTTTCTACATGTGTATGGGCTCAAAAAGGCCTTGTATGTCTTGAAACAAGTGCCTAGAGCCTAGTATGACGGGCTTAAAACCATCTTACTTACCCGAGGTTTTGTAAATTCCAAGTCTGATACCTCCTTATTTTTTCTAGTAAACAAGGGAAAGAAGTGGGTCTTATACTCGTTTTTGTAGATGATTTTCTTATTACTGGCAGAAACAAGAAACACATTCAGTACCTAATCCAATATCTCCATAACACATTCTCCTTAAAGGATCTTGGTCCCATTCACTATTTTTTGGGAGTTGAGGTTCACAGGGACAATTCTAGTTTTCAACTTACTCAGACAAAGCCCATTCTTGACTTACTTAAAAAGACCCATATGGAAGGAGCCAAACCCGCCTCATCCCCTACGTGCTCATCTATCAAACTTTGTCTCAATGAGGGAGAACCACTTGCTGATATCACTTTGTACAGGAAAACTATAGGTGCTCTTGAGTACCTTTCCATAACAAGACTTGATCTTGGTTATCTAGTTAACAAGTTGAGCCAATTTATGCATAAACCCACTCTTCTCAACTGGAAAGCATATAAAAGGGTTCTACGATACTTGAAAGAGACTATTCATGATGGTTTGTTACTAAGATGCTCCAACTCTCTAGCTATTCAAGCCATTTCAGACTCGGATTGGGCTAAAGATGTGGATGATAGGCGATCAACTAGGGCTTATCTCATCTATCTTGGTGGATGATCTACAAGCCTTATAGGAAAAAATACCACAAAACTAAAAATAAAAATTTTGACAAAAATAAAAATTTTGACAAATACTTTTCGAAAAATAAAAATTTTGACAAATACTTTTCGAAAAAAAGAATTTTGACAAATACTTCTCTAAGAATAAGAATTATTCTAGATGAAAATTGAATAAAAAATTTATTGATAAAAGTAAAATTAAGTGCTTTAAATGTGGCCAAAATAGTCATTTTTCCAACACTTGGCAAGTCAAAAATAAAATTAATCAATTAAAAATGTCTGATGAAGATAAATAAAAATTATTTAGAATCATAGAATTAATAGAATACTATGAAAGTAGTAATGTAGATTTAGGAGAATTTGAATCTCCTGAATCCTCTGAATCTAACTCTTCAAGTTCTGACAGTGATTCTCCTAACATCTCAATGTGGTGAAGGGATAGTTGTCAAAAAATTAATGTTTTAAATAAAAATGAAGAACAAGAAAATCTCTTGTTAGATTTAATTAGTAAAATTAAAAAATCATAAATTTAAACAAGAATACCTTGTAAACCTTTCACAAACGGCATGGGGAATGTATGTGTCCTATCTTTATAGGTCACGAGCCAACAGCTTTAACCTCAGTTGAAATCAAGTTAATCTATACATGATTATTTGTCATTTTCAATCATAATATCAAGAATATAAAATCACGGGTTTTTCTTTCAAATTTCTAAGTTGTGCTGGGTTAGATTGCAAACTTTTTTGTAGTTGCCAAAACCATTACTCAGATCTATAAACAAGCATCCAAACTTGCTTAAAGAAAGCTGGAAAGCTTTTGTCATGAATGTTCTTGATTAATATCTACTATGCTAACTCATTTGCCATCTCTTAATATTTAATAAAATCTAATTATGATACTTATTTTTATTTTTTTTAATAGAGGCGATATGCCGAATCATATAATGGTAATAAATCCATATTTCTTCTTTTGTTTCTGCTTTATTACATCAAGCATATTTTTGTTAGAAAAGTTGACATTTGGTGTTGTGTGTAGTTGGGAATAATTTCGTCATAAAAATGTGTAGCTCAACTAGCTAACTCTTATATCAAAGATACTTTCCTCTGAAAACCAATATATGTTTATTGTATAGATTTTGACATTACCAAATATAGTTTTAATCTGAACAATATTTCTCATTTCTGAAGAAAAATACATTACACTAAGAATATGTTGCAAAACTATTTTTTTTAAAAGGTGGACTGACCCAGGGGGAAAAAGCATCATTAGACAATCATGTGCTGAAAAACCTCCAGGCAGTATCCGTTTTATTAATAATAATGAAAAATGTACAAAAACATCCAATTCATAAATAAAACAGAAAAAATGGCACGCAGGCCAATAAGAAGGCATGGAAGCCTCAATAACAACTGAAACTAAAAGTCTAACGTAGGTTCCACAAAACCAATACACACAAAGTCCTGAAACAAAAAACAAGAATATTACCTAAATCTATGCCATCCACCTTTTCTGTATGCCTTTTTCCTAACCTTTGCAAAAGCATTGCCAAAACAATGTCTCCTTAACTCCTTCCACATAGTGAATCTAGAAGAAAAATACAACAAAAAATGGAGCATGAAATTCCTAAAAAAATAGTATCAAAGTTAAAAAAGAATATTATGTATCAATTATGACAGTATGCATATAATGCAAAAACTGGATAAAATGATAATTGTATTTTTAAATCCATAAGCAGCAAATCAAACTATATATTTAAACCATATCTATAGGTAGAAAGGTGATTGATTGTGGAGGAAAAAGAGGGGGTTGGGGGGTTGGGGCTGGGGGATTATGTATGATGAAGCATGCATGAAACATTAAAGGCAAATATTTGCCGTCAATATATAGTGAAATCTTACCATTACCGATATCTTCAAATTTTTAGCAGATCGAACATCAATCCCTGCAAATAAAAATAATAAAAGAAGAAGTCGTTGCTTGGATATGCTGCAATTACAAAGAAACCATATAAAATTATAAGAGCTTTGTCCAGGGAACCACTAAGAGTAAATAAGAAATTGTCACAAAGTTAACAAAGAATAAGTATCATAATAAGCATATACGGCAAAAACTAGTTAAAATGAGCTCTCTTGTGACCATAAGCAGCAAAGCAAATTTTATACTTACCATTGCAGACAAACTATTTGTAAAGCCAACATTGAAAGCCGACTTTATTTGATACCAGAAAACTGATGCTTCAATGCAGTGCCTGCTGCTCTACTCTTCATCACATGCAGTTTGTTTTAAAATGAGCTCTCTTGTGACCATTCAAAGCCCGGCCTGATCCAAATTCCTTCAAACAGATGGAACACTGATGTCCCTTTCCATTTCCCATTTCACCAGTCTTCTTCTTCCCCGAATTCTCAAAGGCTCTTTTATGTATAGTGCTGTGGCCTCCAAGTTCCTGATAAGAGCTGAAACTTTTGGTGCAAGTCTTGCATTTAAACTTACTTCTCTTGCCAGAGACATTATCAAATTTCGCAGAAGATTCACAAGTAGATGACGTCTTGCTGCTACGATTCTCCGTTATTTTAACATCGTAAGCATAGAAGATAGTTTTCTTCCTCAGAGTAAACTTGACGTTTACGGATCGTACTAGATCCTCCAATCCATCCTTATTTTCCTTAAGATTTTGAGTACTGAGGTCTAGTTCTTTCAGGCATTTAGATTCAGCCAATGTGCAAAATTCTTCACTGGGATTTTCCAAGATAATTTTTTCTTCCTCATCTTTAGCAAACCTAGAATCATGTTCAGTAGAAGCATCATTCTTAGAATCTATCAACTCACTTGTAGCAGAATCAAATCCAACCCCGTTGGACTTAAAAACACCACTTGGCAGCATCAACAAGCACACAGCTAACTCTTCTTCCTCTGGTTCCAATCCAAAGGAAGATGAATTTCCTTTAAACCCAGAAAAATATGAAGTTGAAATGGAATCAGCTTTGTTATAAACCATTCTACTGGTTCTCTTTCTCCTCGCACACCCAAACCGCTCATACTGAAATAGCCTATCCAGAATTTGATTCACACCGTTATTTTGATCTCTTTTCTGTCGCCTTTCATCAGAGGAGTGATGCCTCAAGTGACTAAACAGAGCTTTAGATGAGCCAAACCCTTCGTCACAGACTTTGCAGACATTTTCTTTCTCTTCCTCTGAAAAAATATCAGCCTTTTCTTTTGGGGGAGAAAACCGTAGTGTTTTCTTGGGATTTTCTCTAAGGCAATAACCAGATTGGCCTCGATCTTGAAAACCCATGTCGATCTTTCTTTTCTCATAATTGTTTACATGGCATGATCTCATGTGACATTCCAGGATTTCCCCAATCAAGAAACTCTTGTTGCAGTGCTCGCATAAGTGTTGTCTCTGTTCTTGATCTTCCTCCATCGGTTCGGATGAGAAATTGGCTGAAATCAAGAAGCTCTGTTTTTCTCTCACTCACATAGACGCTACGCAATGAATAGAAATAAAACATAAGCTAGCATTTAAAAACAAATGCTACACAAGTAAAGGCGCTCGTGGAAAAAAAGGCGCTATTCATAAAAAGTTTAAACCTTATATTTTAAAACATTGCCTTAAAAGCTTTAAACAAACTAAAAGTTCTAATTTAAAATCTGAATCAAATTCCGTCCATTTTACCGAAATGCATCGTTTTGTTAAACACAAAATGACGCCTTTTTTTTTTCCTCATTCTGATTTTAATTTTTGCATCACGGATCTTTATTCGCGTTTATCAGATTTTCACTATTCCAATAAACCAAAATAAAATAATCGAAACCTAAACAGGCCCTCACCCATTTTCCACTAACTTAAGACTAACCAAACTCATTTTCTATTTCTGTCCAAGACTCTTGGACACAGTTTTTAGAATTGCTGAAACGAGTTTGTTTAGTCTTGGGTTTGTGAAAAACGGGTAAGGCTCATTGGGTTTCGATTATTTTGTTTGTTTAAATGTTTTCGTATCCTGAATCATCATTGGATTTTTTATCATTTATTTCATGAATTATCCTTGAGCGAAGTTGAGTGAGCTTTATAAGATGACCACTAGAATAATACTATGAATTTTTTACGTATTTAAATATGGGCCTGACCTATAGGCTTAATGAGGTTGTAGATTCATGATTGGATAATTGTTCAGAGATTTACAGAGTGTAATATGACATTTTCTTTAGCTTTGTTGTTTTTGTTAGGGAGTCTTGTGGAATATAAGTAGTGGTTTTACCTCTTTTTAATTAGTTGTTCTTGGCATTGGTCTTTTCTTGGTTTAGCCAAGAATCTACTTGCTAGACTAGCTGCATAGGATAAATATGGTCTTATATAGACCATTGTGTACATTAGGCTACCAACAACACTTGTATAGGAAATTTAATCCATCTAATTCAGTTCTTCATCTGTCTTTGTTGACTAATCACATGAAAACTTGAAGTGTGTAGCTAGAGGTGTTTTGATAGGCTTTGATTCTATCATACTAAACATTTTCAAAACTTTATAGATAAATTCTTTCTGAGATAGAAACAGTCTATTATTCTCTTGTCTCTATATACATCCATTCCAAGTATCTTTCTAGCTGCTCTTAAGTCTTTCATTTCAAATTCCCTATGTAGTTGTCCCTTAAGATGTCTAATTTCAAGCATATCAAATGATGCTATTAACATGTCATCTAAATATTGAAGTAGATATAACATTGGTGTATTATCTATGTTTTGGTAATACATACAACTGTCATACTTACTTCTTGTGAACCTATTCTTACTCATAAACTCATCAAATCTCAAGCACCATTATCTAGGGCTTTGCTTTAGGCCATAAAGAGATTTCTTGAGGAGACATACCTTGTTTTCATCTCTTTTCCTTATAAACCCATCAGGTTGTGTCATGAAGATTCTTTCTTCTAAGTTTCCATGTAAAACAGTTGTTTTTACATCCATCTTTTCTAGTTCCAGCCCAAACTGAGTGACCAGTGATAGAAGTAATCTTATAGAAGTGTGTTTCACTACTAGTGAGTATATTTCTGAATAATCTATTCCTTCTCTTTGAATGAAGCCCTTTGCCACCAGCCTGGCCTTGATTCTAGGCTTTTCTACTCTTGGAATTCCTTATTTTTCTTGAAAATCCATTTACATCCTACTATTTTGTGTCTTGTTGGTTTGTCAACAAGAATCCATGTGTGGTTCTTGTTTAATGATTTATTTCCTCCTTCATGGCTTCAAACCGGTACTTGTTTTTATAACTTCTCATGGCTCATAATAGTTTCTAGGCTCACTTTCATCCAAATTCTCAGCCATTGTCTGGGCAAAGGCAATAAGGTATGCATTGCCATACCTGATAGTAGCTTTATACTACCTTCTATTTTTGTCTCTAGCCATTTGATAGTCATTTAAATCCTCCTACTCATTATAGGTTTCTCCATACCTCATGTGTTCATTTTCTAATTCAGTCTCGTCATTGTCAGTGCTTGAGAACTCAGGTTCTTTGCTTGTGCTTTCAAGCTCCACCTCAAAACCAACATCATTATTTTTGCTTGGTTTTGAATGGATTGTTGGTTTGGGTGTGGACATGTATATTTCACATTCCCTGAATGTGACTCTACTGAGGAGACTCTTAGACTTATTAGATTCATAATACCATAACTTCTATCCTTTTACACCTTCACGATACCTTATAAATATGAATCTTCTTGCCTTTAGATCTAGCTTACCTTACTAGCATGTGCATGAGCAAACATCCAAAAACCTTGTGAATGGTGAGATTTGAAGGAGATTATGACCAAATCTCTCCATGTGTCTTAATGTCCAAAGCTGCTGATGGGCACATGTTTATTAGGTAAATTGCTATGTTGGCCGCCTCTGCCAAGAACTTCTTGGACAGATTTGCACTTGAGAACATGCATCTCACCCTTTCCAGTAGAGTTCTCTTCATCCTCTCTGCTAGACCATTTTACTGTGGAGTGTGAGGCACTATTTTATGCCTCACAATGCCTTCATCGTTGCAAAACTTATTGAACTTTTCATATAGGTACTCTAGACCATTATCTGTCTTTAATTTTTTACTTTCTTTTAAACTTGCAGTTTTATCATCCCTTTCCAATCTTTGAATCTTTGGAAAGTCTCATCCTTGGTTTTAAGGATATAAATGTTGACTTTCCTAGAAAAATCATCTGATGATAGAAATGGAATGCTTGCCTCCACTTAGTGATTCAAAGGTAGATGGACCTTAGAGATCTGAGTGTATGTAAGTCAAGATCTCATATGTTCTTTGTGTTGTTGAGCTGAACTTCACCCTCATTGCTTCACCCTCATCACGTGTTTTTATCTTGATGGAGCCTGAACCAGTGATCTTACACTCCTTTTTGTCTCATTATAGTACTTTCCCACCATCTTGCTTAGTGAATGTCTCAAACGAGTCTCTATTTGGAGTCATATGGATAGAAAATCGAGAACTCAAGAATCTATTGTTTATCTAAGTTTCTGGTTGTTACAACTAGGACATCTGCACTTTCATATCCATATTCTACTACTGTAGCATCACCATCAACTCACTCCTTTCATTTTTCTTCTTCCTTTCTGTTGGGATATAGTCTTCTAATATAACCTTCTTCATGGCAGTGATAGCATCTCACTTTCTTGCCAAAGTTTTTGCCATATACAGACTCTCCTATTTAAGCTAAACTTTTGCAACTGTTTTCATCTTTGTGATCTCTCTTAGAACCTTGTCACTTAGGCTGAGGATTAATATATTGTAAGCCCTCTTCATGATATCCTTTTTATTCTCCTCTGTATAGCTTGCAAGCATTTTGTTTTCTCATTCGAGTGCCTCATCTAGTCCTAGATTTCCTAAAAGTGTCAGCATCTTCATTTTCCAGATGGAAAAATCATTTGTGCCATCAAATTTTCCTATGTCATGCACGGTGGAGGTAGTTGCCATATCAGAAGCTTTCTTGGACAACTTTGATGAATTCTTGAATTACAATTCACAATCTTGATCTTTCAAGATTCTTTGAACTTTAAAGTTTTGAACCTTTGTATGATAACCTTGGCTTTGATACCACTTTTTTTGTGATTCTAATTGATATTGTGATGATTTTACAGGTTAGAAAACAGAAAGAGTGAAGGAGAAGAAGAAGAAGAAACAAGAAAGTTCATATTGGTTCAATTCTCTAAGAGAACCAATATCTAATTGCTGGTGTGCAAACCTACTATGGCGAAGTCAACTTTACAGGAGATTACAAGTTCAAGCACAAAGAAGAAAGAATTGAAAAGCTCGCCCTCATAAGCCTCGATTACAAGTAATAATAGAACCTCTTCAAGACTTTTTGAGTATCTATTTATTGAATGATCTCCCTCATCTTTTTCTATTGTTATTGCCTTTTTCTCTCTGTTCTCTACTTAATTCTTCATGGATCTGAATATATATATATATATATAAAAGCCTATTGCTATGCCTAACTATCTCAAAGTTGAGTCATAATGCTACATCTCATTTCATCTTTTTTGCAAGATTGCTTACAAGTGTTGTTTGGATTTCGCACCAAAGTCGTCACATTTAACTTTTCACTTCAAGGATATGGTTAAAACTAAAATACTTAGAAAATGGATTCAAATGTATGGAGCAAGATATTGTAGCATTTCTCAAAGTTTTAATCACTGGTTCAAAGGAACCCTTAATTCTTTTTTTTAATTGAAGCTTGATTCTCATTTGCATACTGAAGTATTTAAGAGAGTTGGATAGTTATTTTTTCGGTAAAACATAGTTGGTTTCAAAGAAAAAATGTATATTAATGTGATAAAAATTGCTGGTTGAAATGTCCAGTCTAGATAGTTGAATACTTAAATTGACTTTCCTCACTAATAATGATCATAATAAAATATAAATGAATGTAATTTATAATCCTCGTGTTTTATGCTTTCCGTTGGTGGAACATCATTTTACTTTCCATCCAACCATCTGGGTTGGGAGAGAGACAATAAAGAGAGATTGGAATGATCCTGGTGGTTTAATATTATAAATGGTGCTAACTGTATAAGAAAGTGGTCAGTTGTATCTAATTAATATTTATTATATTTGTCTCATTATTAGAGAGCATTTTCGTTTCGATTGAGGAAATAAGTGAAAATGTGTTATGTCTAAATGTTATTTATTTAATTTGTATTGAGGTTATTTAGTTATTGGCCAAGGAATTCACTCTTATGCAAGTATATATATGAAGATTTCCTTAGCCTAATGGTTCTTCTTGATATACACTGATAAAATAATTCGCGATAAATTTTTGTTGCTGTTGAGAGAGGGGGAATTACATAACTTAGAGCTGAACTCTAGACTATAAGGATGAAATTCTCACTTTATAGACCAATAAGGCCCCCGAGCCCTGTCAATTTAGGACAATTACAATATAGATATATCTAACCGTATAAACAAATAGAAATGCGCTATTATATCTCTTAAAGACATTTTAGGATACACTACGTAGTCTTGCAGTGTCTTTTACATTTTTTGTCAAATTACATTACAAATAGAAAAAGATGTGATAGGACTTAAACTAATTTCTCATGAAATATATTCCAAACTATTGAAAGAGTGATCTGAGAAATCCATTGAAGCCATGTTTGACAGGATATGAGTGTTGAAATTATGTTCATAAAGTAGGGTGTAATAAAAGAGTTTTGATCAAAGCTTGAAAATTATGAAGGAGATAATTATAGACACCATGAACATTAGCATTTAAATTATTATAATTCAATTGTTATTCTTTTTATGAGTTGCAATTAGAAATGAACCATAGAGAGGTTAATTTTGAATGTATGATTTGTTATTAATCTTGCATCTTCAAATAACATGTCATATAGAAAATAGAGATATGTCAATATCAAATTGTCATGTATCATGTGCATGCATCATTATAGTTTAAATTTATAATGTGTTATAGTTTTAAATACAATGTGAATTTTATAAAAGTTATAAATTTTAAATTATGATTTAAATTTTATAAAAGTTTATAATTTTTAAAAACTTTGTTTCAAATTTATAAAAAGTTACGATTTTTGAAAGAGAAAAGAAAAATCAAAATTTTCAAAAAACTAAGTAGGAGAGTCGTTTACATTGAAACGTTCCCAAGGTCCCCAACGTAAACTTGATCATGACACGATGAATGATTTAGACTCGTCCTAGCGGTCTTCTCTTCAGTGGGAGAAACTTGAGAATCGTGTCACTTTGATTCATCGAGTTGATTGAGAAGCTAAAGCTTGTAAAAGAAGTAGTGAGGCAGGACCGTTAGTTCATAACAACCTTTAAAGCCGACGCGTTGGTTAAAAATTTAGACCGAAGCACATTGGAATCTTTCACATGAGCTAGTCAATGGGGATAAGATGACCAAATTTATTGGTGATTGTTTGAGCTAGATGTAGTCACATCTTGAGAAGCGTTAACCAAACGAGAAAAGTCTTGATGAGATAGGAGATAGCTCGAGCGTTGTCCCTAGATGAGACGAGCTATCGTTGTTGATCGTAACATCATGGAAGAAATATGTTTTTATCAGACTTTTTAAATATTTAAGTATTTGCATCATGTATCATACTTTCTTAAATGATTAAGTATTTATTTACACCATTTTATTTATTCTTTTCAGTAATCATGTCATTGTCCACACTCTCAACAATCTTGAATGCAAACATACTCACTGGTGAAAATTATGTGGATTGGAAATGTAATTTTGACATCACACTGACGGTAGAAAAGCAAAGTTCGTGCTCCCCACCCTTTGTCCCCTTGAATCTATTGTTGAATCGACTGAAGAGGAAAATGATGCATATTCTTCTTGGCTACATTCTGGTGAGATCGTCAGGTGTTACATCTTGGCATCAGTCAGCAATGTGTTGTAACAACAACATCAGAACATGGAGTTCGCCACTAATATGATGTTGAACATCACCCAAATGTTCAGAGATCAGGGTCATCAAGCCATATAGGTTATTGTGTGAAACTCCATCAACTGCTGGATGAAACTCGAAATTCTTGTCAGAGAACATATAATGCTGATAATTAGTTATCTAAATGAGATGAAGATCATGAGAGTTGAGGTAGATGGCCAGACTCAAGTTGATATGATCGTCGAGACCTTGTCAGACACTTTTAAGAACTTCAAACTTAATTGGTCGATGATAAGTTGAGGTACTATCTTCTGAAACTTATGAAGGAGTTGCAAGTTGTTGATACCCTGTTTCTGAAGGACACAATGAAGAATAGAGAGACAAACTTTACTGAAAGTAAGCCTTCCACCCGTAAAAAAGAAACACAAGAGAGGCCTGAAAGCTAAGAAGGTGAACACGAAAGCTGTGAAAGGCAGGGACACTGCGAAAGTGGATAAGTCGAAAGACAAGTGTCATCATTGCAGAGTCCCTGGTCATTGAAAATTCAACTTCCTGAATTATCTCAAGGAGTTGAAATCCAAAGGTACATTACTTGTTACTGAAGCCTGTTATGTGGTTGACTCTAAAATTTCATGGATTGTAGACTCTACGGCCACTAACTAAATTTTTTATTCCCTATAGGGGTTTAGGGAAAGCAGGAGGCTTAACGAGGGTGAGTTCAACTTTCGTTGGGGAAATGGAACACTAGTATCAACAGTATCAATTGAAACTATTAAATTGTTATTTGGGAATAGTTATTTGGTTTTGCGTGATGTTTATTATATCCCGATTTTTCAGGAAAATCTTATTTTAGTAGCTAGTTTAATTGAGCAAGGATTTTCTTTAGATTTCATTGATAATAATATTGGTAATTTTAGAAATGAATGCTTAATTACTACTGCATGCATGATAAACATCTTATTCTATGTAAATACTGATTTATAACAGGATAGTAAAATGTTGAAGTCTGACTCAATCGATCTAACCTACTTATCACTTGCGTCTTGATGACATTAGCCTAGACATGATTAAAATACTTGCAAAGGATGGTCCATTGCAAACTATAAGTGTTGGATCACTACCCATATGCGAATCTTGCATAGAAGGTAAAATGACCAAAATACCATTTTTAGGGAATGGTGAAAGAGCCACTCAATACCTCGAACTCGTACATAGTGATGTATGTGTTCCATTGAATATCCAAGCAAGAGAAGGTCATGAATATTTTGTACCTTCACAGATGACCACTCATGTTTTGGACATGTTTATCTAATGCGCCAAAAGTTTGAAACCTTTGAAAAGTTTAAAGTGTACAAGACTATGATTGAGAAGCAATTGGAGAAACAATCAAAACACTACTATCCAATCATGGTAGAGAGTACTTCTTAGGAGAGTTCAAAGACTTTTTTAAGGAATATAGTGTTCTTTTTCAACTTACAGCACCTGACACTCCAGAATAGAATGGTGTGTGAGAGAGAAGAAATCGAACTCTATTGGATATGTTTAGATCCATGATGAGTTACTCTCGCTCCCAAATTCATTCTGGCGAATATGTCTTGGAAATAACGACATATATTCTAAACTAAGTTTCGTCAAAGGTGGTGCCTAGTACACCATAAGAAAGATGGAGTAGACGAAAGTCGTCTGTAAACCACCTTAGGATATGGGGATGTCCGGCACACGTACTAAGACTAAAGAAAGGAAAGTTAGCCAGTCGATCAGAATTATGCCCGTTTGTAGGATATCCAAGGGAACAGAGAAATACATCTTTTATAGTTCGACCGCTAAGAAAACATTCATTAGCGCGTTTTCTTGAAGACGACTACATAAGAAGTGTGAAGACTAGAATCAAACTTGTGCTAGAGGAATTATTGAGTGGGAGTACACCGACCCCCCAATCAGGACTTGTTTCTGATTTAATAATGGAAGAACCACAGAAGGAGCCGGAGCCTACAGAGGCTCGATGTAGTGGGAGGGTTTTGAGACAAACTGATGGTACATGTCTTATGGAGATGCCTTAACGGCAGTCTAAGGTAAGGATCATGATGAACCTGTTTTCTACTCGTAGGCTATGGCTGGTCCAGAAACAAACCTATGGCAAGACGCTATAAACGTCGAGATACAACTGATGTACTTGAACGAAGTTTGGAAGCTTCTAGATCCTCTTGAAAGGGTAAAATTCATAGGGTGTAAATGAATTTATAAGAAGAAGAGAGGTCCAGATGAGAATGTAGAGACATTCAAAGCTAGGCTTGTAGCCAAGGGATACACCCAAAAGGAAGGTATTGACTATGATGATACCTTCTCACTGGTGGCCATGCTTAAATCTATCAGAATCCCCTTGTCCATTGCTGCTTCCCTCGATTATGAAATCTGGTAGATGGTCGTCAAGACTGCTTTTCTGAATGACAATATTGGAGAGCACATTTATATGGCTCAACCAGACAGGTTCACGAAGAAAGGCTAAGAGGGAAATGTTTGCGAACTGCTGAAGTCTATTTATGGACTTAAGCAAGCATCTCATTCGTGAAATATTAGATTCAACGAAACTGTTAAGAACTTCTATTTTGAGCAGTTAGTGGACAAATCATGTGTATATAAGCTGATCACGAAAGGAATGTGATTTTTCTGGTCTTGTACATGGACGATAAACTGCTTATTGAGAATGATATAGGAAAATGATATGATGCCAATATTTGGATTGCAAAGCAATTTGATATGAAAAGTCTTGGAGAAGTTGTCTTTGTCCTAGGTATTCAGATCTTTCGAGATGAAAATAATATATAATTGGCACTGTCTCAAGCATATTATATTGATAAGGTGATGAATTACTTCAGTATGCAAGACTTCAAGAATGGATATCTTCCCTTTAGACATGGAGTCAACCTCTCCAAGGAACAGTCTTCGAAGATTTCTCAAGAAGAGCAAGACATGAGAAAGATTCTCTATGCCTCAGCCGTATGAAGTGTCACGTATGCAATGTTTTGCACTAGGCTTAGACTCAAGTACTTTAATATTGTCAAGCATATCCTCAAGTATCTTAGGAGAACGAGGAAATACATGCTTGAATATTCAGGTACTGACATGAATATGACATGTTATACTAACTCTGATTTCCAAGCGGACAAAGGTTCCTAGGAGGTTCACACCAGGATCGATGTTCATCAAGAATGATGGAGCAATGTTATGGAGAAGTATCAAACAATCTTGCATTTCTTATTCTACCATGGAAGTTGAGTATGTGACGGCTTGTGAAGCTGCAAAGGAGGCTATCTGACTTAGAAAGTTCCTAAAGACTCTGAAAATCATTCAAACTATGACACTTTATTGTAACAACAGTGAGACTGTAGCAAACTCGAAGGAACCGAGAAGTAAAAAAAGATCCAAATACAACGAGAATATGTTCAAGTAACACACATATCGACGATCAACAACCTGACAGATCCATCCACAAAGACTTTAACCATTAAAGTCTTTTATGATCATATAGAGGGCATGGGGATATGAGATTGTACACGCCTACTTTAGTCCAAGTGGTAGATTGTTGGAATTATCTCCATAAAGAAGGGTGTAATAACTATTTATGAGTAAACAACTATTTCTTTGACATTTATGTATTACTGCATTTTATGAGTAAATTGAAAGTTCCCTTTAATTAAAGTGTGTTTGTAATTTACTTCAGTCTTGGTACTATAAGAAGAGTAAAGACTGTGCGGTCTTCAAGACAAACTCTTTTAAGATAGTTCAGAATGTTATTCACAGTCTTAGGATCGAGTGATAAATCGAATCTAATTATGACTGTTAGGCCGAACTAAATGATGTCGGTCTTGGGGCATGGGAAGGGAGACTCAAACGGTTATCCTAGACATGTTATGAAATGTGTTGAATAGACCAGTAACAAATTAGCTTAGTGCAAATCTGTTTATCTAGCTATAAATCTAATTGTTACACCTTAAGGGTATTTTCATAATTACCTTAATCCTGAGGTGAATATGAAACTTGACTTAGTTACTTGCGATCTTTGATAGACTAAAGGAGTGAGTTCGAATTTTTCGACAATACCTCGACTGTTGGGATCGTGATTCAACTATATTAGAGTTATGTAATTCACATATATATAATTCGTGGTAAGATTGCAAAAATAATTATATCACCTTATGTTTTATTGATGAGTGTGTGAATAAATAAATCGAACTTAGTACTCGATAGCATGAGTCATTGTATAAAACATGGTGATCTGTATAAGGCACTTCATTGATATGTCTTTTTTATTCATAATCAATAAAGGAGTTAAGAAAATAATAGTTGAAATTCCGCCCATGAATTTATCACGGTTCACTAATTTTTCTCCAAAATCTAAAATCTAATCCAACAAGAAGCACTCTAAGATGAATAAGACTAAGTCACACATCTACCTACTAGATAAATGCGATATAAATTGGGGGTGTTTTTTTGGCGTACGGACTGGCAGTGGCTCACACAAATTTAGTGAGAAGGATTTTCTCCCTCTCGTCAGGCTCCTCTAAGCGGTTGTGGGGATCGCCTCTTCAACTTCTTTACCCCAGACTCTAAAAGACATTTGGTAGGTTGTGTTCCTTCGACACTCTATCAACAACTTGTCCCTTATGAGGTCTCTATCAGTCTTATTATTATTGTGCGCTTTATGAGCGCGTTAGGCTCCGCAAAGGCAATCGCTTGGATGTTCCCCTAACCCAACATGAGAATGGACTGAAGGAAATTACAGCACGAGGAATGTCTGTATCTTATCGTTGTGGGTCACGGGCTGGCAGCTTTACCCTCTGTTGAAATCATGTTAATCTATACATGATTATTCTGTCATTTTCTAGTCATAATGTCAAGAATATAAAAGGACGGGTTTTTCTTTGAAATTGTTAAGTTATGGGCAGGGTTAGATTGCAAACTTCTTTGTAGTTGCCAAAACCATTACTGAGATCTATAATACAAGCATCCAAACTTGTTTAAAGAAAGTTGACAAGTTTTTAACATGAATGTTCTTGATTAATATCTACTATGCTAATTCATCTTTCATCTCTTAATACTTAATAAAATCCAATTATGATACTTGTTTTTTTAATAGTGGTGATGTGATTGAATCATTTAAATTAAATTTGTTTTTGCTTTATTACATCAAACATATTTTTGTTAGAAGAGTTGACATTTGGTGTTGTGTGTAGTTGGGAATAATTTCATCATGAAACTATGTAGCTCAACTAGCTAAGTCTTGTATTAAAAATACTTTCCTCTGAACACTACAAGAAACAAGAGTTTTAGCGACCAACATTTTGGTCGCTAAAGCCCCAAAAAGTCGTCGCGAAATCCTTTCGCGACAAACAAAAGTTTGTCGTGAACTTCATCGCTTTTGCTTCGTGAATGAAAGTCTTTCGCGATAACTTTTAGAAGTCGTCGCATTAGACTTTTGCGACGAAATAAAAACTGGTCGCGAATATGTTTATGGTATAAATTTTGGCATTACCAAATATAATTTTAATTTGAACAATCTTTCTCCTTTCTGAAGAAAAATACATTACACTAAGAATATGTTGTAAAAACTATTGTTTTTAAAAAGCTGTACTGATCTAGGAGAAAACCATCATTAGACAATCATGTGCTGAAAACCTCCAAACAGTATCCGTTTTATTAAAAATAATGAAAATGGTAAAAAAAATATCCAATTCATAAATAAAACAGAAAAATGGCATGCACACCCAATAAGAAGGCATGGAAGCCTCGATAACAACTAAAACTAAAAGTCTGCATGTAGGTTCTACAAAACCAATACACACAAGTCCTGAAAAAAAAACAAGAATATTACTTAAATCTATGCCATCCACCTTTTCTGTATGCCTTTTTCCTAACCTTTGCAAAAGCATTGCCAAAACAATGTCTCCTTAGCTCCTTCCACATAGATTCTCATAGTGAATCTAGAAGAAAATTACAACAAAAATTGGAGAATGAAATTCCTACAATAGTATCAAAGTTAATAAAGAATACTATGTATCAATTATGACAGTAAGCATATAATGCAAAAACTAGATAAAATGGTAATTGCATTTTTAAATCCATAAGCAGCAAATTAAACTATATATTTAAACCCATATCTAGAGATAGAAAGGTGATTGGTTGTGGAGGAAAAAAGAGGGGGTTGGGGGGTGGGCGAATTAAGTATGAAGCCTGCACGAAACTTAAAAGGCAAATATTTGTCTTCAATATATAGTGAAATCTGACCATTACCTAGAAATCTTCAAATTTTTAGCAGATCGAACATCAATCCTTGCAAATAAAAATAATAAAAGAAGCCGTTGCTTGGAGATGCTGCAGTTACAAAAAAACTATAAAAAAAAATAATAAGATCTTTGTCCAAGGAACCACTAAGAGTAAATAAAAAATTGTCACAAAGTTAACAAAGAATAAGTATCACAGTAAGCAAATACGGTAAAAAATAGTTAAAATGAGCTCTCTTGTGACCATAAGCAGCAAAGCAAACTTTATACTTACCATTGCAGACAAACTCTATGTAAAGTCAACATGGAAAGCGAGCTTTCTTTGATACCAGAAAACTGATACTTCAATGCTCTACCTCTCTACTCTTCATCACATGCAGTTTGTTTTAAAATGAGTTCTCTTGTGACCATTCAAAGCACGGGCAGATCCAAATTCCTTCAAACAGATGAAACACTGTTGTGTCCTCCACGTTCCTGATAAGAGCTGAAAACTTTAGTGCAAGTCTTGCATTTAAACATACTTTTCTTGCCAGAGACATTATCAAATGTAGTAGAAGATTCACAAGTAGATTTTGAGTACTGAGGTTTAGTTCTTTCGGGCATTTAGATTCATTCACTGCGCAAAATTCTTCACTGGGATTTTCCAAGACAACATTTTCTTCCTCATCTTTAGCAAACCCAGAATCATGTTCAGCAGAAGCATCATCATTAGGATCTATCGACTCACTTGTAGCAGAATCAAATCCAACCCCGTTGGACTTGAAAACACCATTTGGCAGCATCAACAAGCACAAAGCTAACTCTTCTTCCTCTGGTTCCAATCCAAAGGATGAATAATTTCCTTTAAACCCAGAAAAATATGAAGTCGAAATGGAATCAGCTTTGTTATAAACTATTCTACTGGTTCTCCTTGTCCTCGCACACCTCAACCGCTCATACTGATATAGCCTATCCAGAATTTGATTCACACGGTTATTTTGATCTCTTTTTTGTCACCTTTCATCAGAGAAGTGATGCCTCAAGTGACCAAAAAGAGCTTTAGATGACCCAAACCCTTTGCACAGACTTCGAAGACATTTTCTTTCTCTTCCTCTGAAAAGACATCAGTCTTTCCTGTTGGGGGAGGAAAAGAAGTGTTTTCTTGGGATTTTCTCTAAAGCCATAACCAGATTGGCCTCGATCTTGAAAACCCATGTCGATCTTTCTGTCTCATGGTTGTTTCCACGGCATGATCTCATGTGACATTCCAGGATTTCCCCAATCAAGAAACTCTTGTTTTTGTGCTCGCATACGTGTTGTCTCTGTTCTTGATCTTCCTCTATCGGTTCAGATGAGAAATTGGCTGAAATCAAGAGGTACTGTTTTTTTTCTCTCTCAAATAGACGATACGCATGAGTAGAAATAAAAGATAAGCTAGCATTTATAAACAAATGCTACACAACTAAAGGCGCCCGTGGAAAAAAAAGGCGCCATTCGTTGAAACCAATTAATTAAATGGTAAATTCACTTTTCACTGAAATAAAAAGTTTAAACCTTATATTTTAAAACATTACATTAAAAACTTTAAACTATCTGAATCAAACTCCGTCCATTTTACCGGAATGATATCATTTTGTTAAACACAAAACGACATCTCTTTTTCTTCCTCATTCTGATTTTAGTTTTCGTATCACGGATTTTGGTTCGTGTTTTATGGCATTTCCACTGTTCCAATAAACTAAAATAAAATAATCAAAACCCAGGCATGCCCTTACCCATTTTCCACTAACCCGAGACAAACCAATTTGTTTTATATTTCTGCCCAGAACTCCGGGACATAGTTTTTGGAATTGCTGAAACAGGTTTGGTTAAAGCTACTTGCGTTTCAATTATTTTGTTTGTTTGAATGTTTTTGTATACCAAGTCATCGTTGAATGTTTGATCGTTTATATCTATAATTATCCTTAAGCGAAGCTAAGCGAGCTTTATAAAGCCGACCACTCGAATAATAATCTAAATTTATATTTAAGTATGTTACTAACCCATAGGCTTAATGAGGCTGCAAATTCATGATTGGTAATTCTTCCGAGCTTTACATAGTGTACTATGACATTTACTTTAGCTTTGTTGTATTTGTTGGGGAGTCTTGTGGAATATAAGTAGTGGTTTTACCTCTTTCTTATTAGTTGTTCTTGCCATTATGGCGAGGAACACCTTGTTGGATTCTAATTTTGAAATCATAAAACATTAACAATATCAATGCGATCTTTGGGTATAAAAAGAATGCAGGGCCAAAAGATGAAAGGTCAATGACTAACGTCATTTCGAGAGTAGCAAGCTTTCATTGTTATCATTTTGCATGATCCTATAATACTGATCAATTGTGGGTGCTCCTTATGTAATGAATTGGAAGAACACATTTTCTTATTTTGCTTAGGAAGTAATCATTCATAAGCATGTCTAGACTGGAAGAACACATTTTCTTGTTTGACTGCAATAATTCATCTCTGGTATATGCTCATGTTGTGATTCTCACTACAAAAAATATGAACTTCCACAACTTTTAAGTACATGGTCCATACATTTCTCCTGTGATTGATGAATAATTTTAGTTAACGGCAAGATGTGGTGAGTGTTAAGCAGTAGGAGTAGTTTTAGTTAGTCCTCTATTTTGAGGGTAGTTTAGTCTTTTACTTCTTTACAGCTGTACACCTTTCCTTATTATCTATGTACTTTGGTTTTGTTTGATTAATGAGTATTCTGCACTCTCAATCATTCTCTCTTCGTCTTGTTATCTTCTTCTTTCTCTCTTCTTGATCTAGTTTCTTCTAGCCTTCGTCTTTCTCTTTATGGTATCAAAGCTCCCGACTTAACGTCAATCATCATGGTAGACTTTAAAGAAAACCCATCTTCAGAAACTCACGAAATCTTTGAAAATAGAGTGAGATCCCAACCCAACTCCCAAACTCCTCCTTCATCTTCTTCAACACAAGAAACCATCAACCTTCCTCCCATCACCATGAATTCAGAAACTACTCATCCCTCTCCTATTTCTCTTCTTTCTAACATCTATAACTTGGTCTTGATTAGGTTAGATTCTAATAATTCTGTACTTTGGAAATACCAGGTAACTTCAAACCTGAAAGCACACCCAGTGTTCGGATATGTGCATGGCACAATTAAGTGCCCATTACTTTTCAAGACTGTTAATGGAGAAGAAATCAAGGATCCAAAATATGATCAGTGGGTCGCACAGGACCATGCCTTTATGACACTTATCAATGCAGCGCTCTCTCCAACAACTCTTTCTTATGTAGTAGGATGCAAGACTTCAAAGGGGATTTGAGACTCCATCTAGAGGTGTTTTTCTTCAATCTCAAGAATTAATGTTCTTCAACTTAAATCAGACTTACAATCTACCTCAAAGAAGGCTTATAAGAACATAGTACCTACATACAACGAATCAAAGAAATCAGAGACAAATTAGCAGTAACTCAATTAATGTAGAAGATGAGGATATCCTTATCTACACAATAAATGGACTCCCAAATGATTACAACACCATTCGAACGTCCATAAGAACAAGGGTGGAACCCTTGTCACTAGAATAACTCCATGTCTTTCTAAATTCAGAGGAGTATTTCTTGGAGAATCAACAAGGGCATACTGAGAATCCCTTTTCAAAACTGCATTTCTTGCTTACAACAACAATAACAACAGAGGAACAAATCCAGGCCGTGGATTCAGAAACTTTAGAGTTAATAAAAATAATTCTGGTAGATTTAATTTTGGGAGAGGGGGTCGAACTCAAAACTGGAATCGTTCCTCCTATGTTCTTGGTGCATCACCTGGTCACATCTCACACTTATTTAATAAGAATCCTAATGGGAGCCAAGAAGCCTTCTCTAACACACAGAGAGGCAAGGTCTAACGCCAAATTTGTCAGAAAATAGATCATAGTGCATTGGATTGCTATCACAGGCTTAACTTCACTTACCAAGGCAGAAGTCCCTCCAATAATCTTTCTACCATGACAACCCAAAGTCAAGTTTCACATCTCTCAGATCCACATGTATGGCTCACTGACACGAGGTGTAACACCCATCTCACACGTGACTTGAGCAACCTTGCAATAAGCACTGAATATAATGGTGATGAGAGCATCTCGGTTGGCAATGGACAATCCTTGCCTATATCACATACAGGTTCTAGCACTCTTAACATTTCTTCTAAGTCTTTTCCTATGTTACAAATATATTGCGTGCCTAAGATTGCTTCTAATCTTCTATCTGTGCATAAATTCTATCTTGACAACAATTGTGCATTTTATTTTGATGCTTATCTCTTTTGTATACAGGACAAGGTCACAGGATGAATTTTACAAAAAGGACCACGCATAAATGGCTTATATCCCATCCATTCAAAATCATACTGTGGCATTTCTTGAATCCAAACACTCTGATTTTCTTTGGCACTATACGTTAGGCCATCCCACTGCTAGTGTTATTAAACAAATTTTAAATAAGGCCAACATTTCATGTACCTCTCTGAATTTGAGCAATTGTATTTATATTAGCTGTGTGACAAATAAAATGACCAATTTACCTTTCAATGCTTCTGATAATGTCTCAACTTCTCCTTTATCTTGGTCATCGTTTCTATGTGATGTTTGTTAATAATATGTCTAGGTTCACTTGACTTTTTCCTATCAAACATAAATATGATGTTCTCACTTGTTTTTAAACAATTTTAACCTATAGTTGAAAACATGTTTTCTACAAGGATCAAGATCTTTAGATCTGATGGAGGTGGTGAGTATACTAGCCTCCAATTTGAATCCTATATCACTGAGAATGACATAACACACCAGAAAACTTGTCCCTCCACCCCTCAGCATAGCTAAGAGAAAGCATAGACACTTGGTTGAGACATGTCTTACTATGCTACATCATGCCTCTATGCCTTATACATTCTGGAATTATGCTTTCTCCACTGTTGCATACTTACTTAATTGAATGCCTAGTACTGTTTTAAAGAATGAGATACCTTTTGACAGACTCTTTAGAAAATTTGTTGATTATAAACATCTTAGAGTGTTTGGTTGTTCCTGTTATCCTAATCTACAACCTTATATGCACAACAAATTTCAACCTAAAATGGTACAGTGTGTTTTATGGGTTATGCCTGGAACCAAAAGGGCTATCTTGGTTATGATAGAGTTAATAAAAGATACTATGTTTCTAGGCATGTGTTATTTTATTAAATAAGCTTCCCTTTTGCTTGTTTTACTTCTAGTATATTTTCTACAAGGACTCCACAGGATCTCACCAAGATGAATACTTCTCTCTTCCCTTCCTTTTCTTCCCTTTACTCATCAGGTATTATCTCTCATTCTCCCTTTTTATCTACTATTTTTCACTCTGCTGATAAATCTGCATCTGATTTACATATTGTCTCCGGGATAGCTAATGAGCTTCATATTAATTCAGGCTTACCTATTTTATTCACTGATTCTAGTTTACCTGTTGAAGCTACTGTTCTATCTCTTGTTAATGATACGCCTGCTTCTCATGATACTTCCACTAACACTACTAGCACTAACATTGGTGATGATACTGTTAATGATCTTTCTACTTTGCACCTTTCTGATCACTCTTCCCATTTACCTATTGATTTACCTCAATCCAGACCTAACCCTCCCCCTACCTCACATTCAGCCTATTCACCCTATGCAAAACAGATCAAAGTCTGGTATCTCAAAAAAGAAAGCCTTCCTTACTTTTTCCTCTCCTAGTGAACCTACTTCCTTCACATGTACGGAAGTCTTCCCTAAATTGTGAAAAGCCATGCAACTTGAGTCTAATGCTTTGCTTTCACAAAACGCATGGACCTTGGTTCCCTACTTACTCATAAGAACCTTGTTGGTTCCCCTACTTACTCATAAGAACCTCGCTGGTTGTTAAAGTACAACCCAAGTGGAACAATAGCTTGATATAAAGCCTGATTGGTGGCCAAATGGTACCACCAACAGGCTGGTCTAGACAATGGGGAGACCTTTAGCCCAGTTGTAAAAAAAAATTAACTATTAGAGTTATGTTTTCTCTTGTTGCTACTTTCGATTGGTTCTTGAGGCAGTTAGATGTCAAGAATGCCTTTCTTGACACCTTGATGAGGAAGTTTATATGAATCAACCATCTGATTTCGTTGATCCTAACTGTCATAATCATGTGTGCCAGCTTCATAAATCTTTATATGGTCTCAAGCAAGCTCCTAGAGCTTGGTTTGAAAAATTCACTAGTCATATATTCTCTTTAGGTTTTGTTGGATCTCTTACTGATAGCTCCTTATTTGTGCATGCTACCTCTCATTCTCTTACCTATGTTCTTCTCTATGTTGACGATATTGTGATTAGTAGAACTAATAATGCATATATTGATAAATTTGTTTTAACCTTGCAAAGTGACTTGACATGACTGCCTTAGGAGAATTAAAGTATTTCCTTGGCCTTGAAATTCACAGGACAACTTCTGGAATATATGTTAATCAATCCAAATATGCTAGGGACATTCTTGCTAAGGCTGGAATGATAGACTCATGTTGGGTCTCCATTATCTGATATTACTCTATATCTAAGTCTCATTGGTAGTCTCCAACACCTTACCTTTACTCGGCTAGACATCTATTTTTCTGTCGATTGGGTTTGGCAATAAATGCATTCACCCACCACTGCTCATTTTACTATTGTTAAACGAATCCTTAGGTATATTTTTAGAACTATTGATCATAGCCTCCTGTTTAAGCCTGGTTCACTTCACTTGCAGGCCTTCACAGACGCTGGCTATGCTGGGGACCCCTCTTATAGGTGCTTTACTTTAGGTTTTGTTGTTTATCTTGGTTCAAATGTCATTTCTTGGAATGCAAAGAAGCAGTCCATAGTTGCACGCTCTTCTACTGAAGCAGAGTACAAGTCCTTGGCAAATATAGTAGTTGAGTTGACATGGCTGAGACAAGTTCTTCGTGATATGCATATATTTTATAAGCAAGCTCATGTGATGTACTGTGATAACACCTCAGCCATTGCCTTAGCTTCTATTCTGGTTCTTCATGAAAGAACCAAACATGTGGAGATTCATTTCCACTTTGTTCGTGAAAGAGTTGTGAAGAAAGACTTGCAAGTTAAACACATCTCTTTTGAAGTTCAACTTGCATACCTCTTTACTAAACCTCTTAGTACTCCTAGATTTTTTTTTCCTGAAGGATAACTTATCCTAAAGCCGAGGATAAGTTTGAGGGGGGATGTTAAGCAATAGGAGTAGTTTTAGTTAGTCTTCTGCTTTGAGGGTAGATTAGTCTTTTACTTCTTTACAACTATTCTACACCTTTCCTTATTATCTTTGTACTTTGTTTTTGTTTGGTTAATGAGTATTCCACAGTTTTAATCTTTCTCTTTTCTTCCTGATATCTTCTTCTTTCTTTCTTCTTGATCTAGTCTCTTCCAGCCTTTTGGTTTCTCTTCAGTGAGATTCCCATTATTTATTAGGAAAAGTAGATTTACAAGGAGGTTCCCATTATTTATTAGGAAAAGTAGATTTACAAGGAGGTTCCCATTATTGGGCATCAAATAATAATGTAACAGGTGATTTTAAGTCTTTGTGCGAGAATCTTAAGGAAATGATGTATATATTGGATAAGCTCAACAACACTGGTCTAAAACACTAGGTTTTTCCAAAGCATCTCCTCACAACAAACCCCTAATATAAGTTGCAAGCAAGGGTTGTATTATTCCTTTTACAATTCTAAATTCGTTTATCATATATTAATAGTGTGTTTGGGAGTGCTTATATTTCTTCTAACTTGTTAATATTTATTATATTCATGGCTTTTGTATTTGTGCAGATTTTCAGTAGTGGCGCCTCCATGCTCGCTATAAGGTCAAGTTATAAGTTAGTAAGATATTATTTTCAATAGTTGCTTTCTCTTGTTGTTCAGCCTCCCTTTTTGCTCAATGTGTTCAAATGCATTTCAAACTTTAGATGTTGGTCCTTTATTATTATGAGCAGTATTAGTGATATGTACTGAGATCTAAATTTTTCATAAACTTGAAATCTAGTTGTCTACTTCACGTGTAGTTCTTCATTACTCACTCTTACTCCTTTACCTCCTTGTTAGCATATATAGAGTTATAATGATAATAATTAGAATTATAATTACATATGTTTTTCATCAGTGAAGAATTCAAAATTAGAATGGGTATTGTAATTGGGTACGAACAAGCATCACACGTGTAATATACTGTGTTCGTATTTCCATATCACTTAAGGCCTGGCACTAAAGTTAACTCAGATGTGCACTGATTTTTGTTTAATTTTGGATTATATACATAATCTCTTTTGTGTGATTAGATGGTTTATTATTGCATTCTCTATCAGGTGTTAGTCAAGAAGAGTTTGGCTCAGACACTCTCTTTTGCCAAAAGCAAGTTCCTCGTTATTTGAAGTTTATGGATATCAATACAATCAAACTACGAAATGTCACGGACATGAATGCTCTCCATGGTGGATTTTCAGTGGCTCTAAATGTCTTTCCGGTTTGGGTAATATATGTAATTCCTGTAAAACATAAAAATACATTATAAACTATATACAATTGAGGAATGATTGGTAAGTTGACATACAGAAAGTTAATCAGACATATGTTATTCTACTATTTCCAATAATGGATGCTAATATTTATCTTAATACTAGGTGTGAACCATTCTCAACTTATCCGCACACATATGATTCGTTGTATGCCAATCATCTATTCTTTCTGTATAAAAATGCGGGAGAAGGTTGTTTGCTAGAAGATATAATGCTGGAGATGGACCGAATTATACGACCTCAGGTAATTTTTGTTATTAATACATTTAATGTATCCTTGAACCGAATGCATTAATTTGTAGTAAGGCAATTGTGAATCTGCATCTCTTCCTAGTTTGCAAGATTTAGGCTATGTTTGGATCTAGGAAATTAATTGGGAAATGAAAGGAAATGTGTATCATTGCATAGCCATTGTTTGGAATCTTTGGGATATGTTGAAGAAAAAAGTGGTAAGGATTTACACCAACGAGAGATCTGATGTTAGGCTCTATTACGGGGCCGGAAACTTAAAGAGAATGGCTTACCAGGTTTGATCAATGGTTTGCTCATTATTTCACAACTTTTTTTTGTTAGGATCAATCGACTTTGTCCCCTGGATTGAAACCGATTCTCATTTTTCTACTTCTTCCTATTATGGGATAGATTTAAAGATTGGGAATCTTCTGGTGTTAAGATTGTGCCAGTATTATCACAACCTGATAGTAGCTGGAGCGGTGAAATTAGCTACATTCAGGTAGGGTCTCAGCATACATAGAATATTTTGACAGGATAGTGAGCCATGTTGCTTTAACCTTGCCTATTTGTCTATTTTACGTTAAATGGGTCTTACATTTTGTTTTTCCGATCACCTTTTCAACTTGGAGCAAGTTCTCCTCAGTAATTATCATTTCATTTACTTGCTATGATGGATCCGTCTGATCTTATCAAAGATTTTCCTAAATTTTCCTTGCTTTGATGGTAATGAAACTTATTATAACGCATATGTATCAAAATCTACAGATGGTAATACTGAGAACCGTTTTGTGCACAACATGATTTATTGAGGCAGTGTCTGTGGCTAGATACAAAATCTCCTAATTATGTTTCACTCGTGATCTATATTTCAACAACGAAGTACATAGAAAAAGAATGCTTAGGAGCTAGAATGATCACTGTGTATAAAGTCTAAATCGAATACCACAGTATATGATGTATTGTATAATGTAGAGTTGCTTCCAACATTATGTTTTCTTGGTGTCTTTAGCTACTTCAAGTGAAGCGTGCTGCTCTATGTTACCATGATGTGAGAGGTAGTATGGTAATATGCATTCTTAAATGTGCAGTACTAATAATTATGCAATACCACTATTTGAAGGCTGTTTGGATATAGTTTTTTGGATCCCAAATAAATTCAGCGTTTCTCTTGTTCTTCGCATCAAAAGACCAGATGCCATTTTTAGCACATTTTAGGAAGAGCTTACAAGAATTGTAACACCAAAATTCTTCGTGGTCCTAGGCAATGTATTTCTCATTTTGTTTGCTTCATTATATTGTTCTTATAAATAATCTTATTGTATACCTGACTTTTTTGGTCGGTTATTATATGTCTGAGTCAACTATTTGGGCACCCTTCATGTGAAATTTAATCACTCTTATTTCTTTGTTCTTTTAAATAACATAAATTTTTTTCTGCTTGTTTACTGCTTCTTTATGTGGCGACTTATTTTGTGCACTTGATGTAGTTGGGTTGTAGATTATTGTACATTACCAAAAGTTTGCTTCCTATTTCTGTGTACCTTCTGTAGGTATTGTGCCAAGGATGTTATTGGGAGTATTTATCTTTTATTTTCATGCAACCTTGTAGTTGGCGATAAGCCTTGGAGATGATGGATGTGCAATGACAAGGTTGCAAAAAATGATGCTTGAGGCGAACACAAATGGTCTGTGATAAATAATTATTACAAATAAGTCCCTTTAGATGGGTAATTACTAAAGGAATAGTGGACGATTGATCAAACTATATTAAATATAGAAACCTCATGAATCAGTGGCTTTATCTATAACTTGTTTTTATATTATTTAGATTTATTCAGGTAGGGTGTGGGTATTGGGTAGGTATATATTTTGGCGACTTAGTTCAATGTTATATTCAACTATTAAGTTCAATGTTCGTAACTTAGTTCTATTTAAAATGCAGGACCTACAATGACTTGATGCTATTGAACATGGACATCCAAAGATTGAAGATTTGGATTATTGGCTTTATATGATATTTTAATGAACTTTTTAGGTTATTTGCATGGTGGTCTGTTTCACTCCGTTTCAGCCGAAATGAAATAGGGGTTGTAATTTTTCACCCAAAATTTTTGTATGTTTCGGTCTGTTTTGGCGTGTTTCAGTCTGTTTCGGTCGAATTTCAGTCTATTTCGGCTGAAATGCTCCTATGAATTTATGTTATTTTAATTAAATTTATTCTCAACATGTTTCTTTTGCAGAGGTATGGTGAGATCGGTTTAGTGGATATACTCCTGAATTACAAAGGAATTGGAGTATTTTTTAACGCGTCAACTTAATATGACGTTTAATATAATATTTTTATTCAAATTTAATATCATTAATTATTTGCATGACATAATCTATACATTCTTTGTTATATTATATAAAATAAATTTTAAAACATTGTTTTAGATTACTGAAATATTTTTCTGAAATAGCGCACCGAAACACAGAAATATCATAAACATTTCATTTTCTCAGAAATCGAAACGGAATTGACTACTATGGTTATTTGTAGTATTTTGTAAAATATTTAGATGATTTTAGATTTTTAGAACAAATGGTGATGATATGTGGATGGTTAGACTTAGTGATGATACTTTTTGATATTTTTTAGTTTCATATTGTGCTTTTGTGGAACTGAAATAATATATTAATATCATTAAGCATTTCATTGATGGTTTATATAGATTTTTAATGCGTTAAATATGTATGTAAATCAGGTACACATAAATTAATTATAAAAATAACATTCATAAAATGTCATTAAAAGTATTAAAAACACTTGTTGAATATATTCAACAGGGGCCCGAAAACCCTATTAAACTACGTTCTACAGGAGTTAAAAAACTCTGTAAAAAGTGAGAGACCACATCGTTCGTCCCAGGAGGCACTACGCCTTGTGCAAAATGCAAAATTTTAACATGAGTGGCTGTCACATGTACCGTGAGAACCCTGTGGATAACTTTTCACAAAGTTTTTTGTCACTTGTAGAATGACATATTTTTTGTAGTGTCTAACTGATATTGTGAAAAATTTTACAGGTAAAGAAACTGAAAGAATGAAGGAGAAGAAGAAAAATGAAAGCTTATACTGGTTCAGTTCTCTAAGAGAACCTACATCTAGTTGCTGACATGCAAATCTACTATGATGGAGTCAACTTTACAAGAGATTACAAGGTATTCGAGCACAAAGAAGAAAGAATTAAAAAACTCTCCCTCACAAGCCTCGATTAGAAGTAATAAAAGAACCTCTTCAAGACTTTTTCGAGCATCTCTTTATAGAATGATCTCTCTCTTCGTTTTCAACTGTTGTTGCCTTTTTCTTTGTTCTCTATTTAATTCTTCATGGATCTCTATTCGTATGTTATGACTGAGTTGATAGAATATGGTAGTTATCTAGGTTCACACTAGTAGCATGATAGTTAGTTAAAATTATCTATCAGCCTATTTATGTGGCTAACTAACTCAAAATTGAGTCATAATGCTACATCTCATTTCATCTTTTCTACAAGATTGCTTACAAGTGTTGTTCAGATTTCGCACCAAAGCCGTCACTTTTCACTTCAAGGACATGATTGAAACTAGAATACTTAGAAAACTGATTCATATGTGTGGAGCAAGATATTGTAGCATTTCTCAAAGTTTTAATCACTGGCTTAAAGGAACCTAAAGACTTTTTTTAATTGAATCATGATTCTCATTTGCATATTGATGTATATAAGAGAGTTGGATAGTTTTTTCCCTAAAAAAACATAGCTAGTTTCAAAGAAAAAATTTGTAAATTAATGTGATTAATGTGGCTGGTTGAAATGTCAAGTCTAGATAGTTGAATACTTAGATTGACTTTGCTCACTAATAATGATCATAACATATATATATATATGAATGTAATTACTAATCCTTATCTTTTATGCTATCCATTGGTGGAACATCATTTTACTTTCCACCCAACCATGTGGGTTGGGAGAGAGCCGATAAAGAGAGATTAGAATGATCCTAGTGGTTTTATTTTATAAATGGTGCTAACTGCATAAGAAAGAAGTCGGTTGGATCTAATTAATATTTATTGTATTTGTCACGTTCTTAGAGAACATTTTTGTTTGGCTTGAAGAAGTAATATGTCTAAATGTTTTTTATGCAATTTGTATTGGGACTGTTTAGTTATTGGCTAAGGAATTCAATCNAGATTTTTTATTGTTGTTGAGACATGAGGAATTACATAACTTAGGGTTGAACCCTAGACTATAAGGATGAAATTCTCACTTTATAGACCAATAAGGCCCCGAGCCCCGTCAATATAGGACAATTAAAATATAGATATATCTAATAGTATAAAAAAAATTAAAATGCAGTACTATATCTCTTAAGGACATTTGAAGATATTTTACCCCCTTTTTGTCAAAGTACATTGCATATAGAAAAAGATGTGATGTAACTTAAACTAATTTCTTAAGAATTATATTCCAAACTATTGAAAGAGTGATCCACAAAAGCCATTGATACTTTCCTCTGAAAACCAATATATGTTTATTGTATAGATTTTGGCATTACCAAACATAATTTTAATCTGAACAATCTTTCTCCGTTTGGAAGAAAGATACTACACTAAGAATATATTGCAAAAACTATTTTTTGTTAAATGGTGGACTGAACTAGGGAAAAACTTCATTAGACAATCATGTGCTAAAAAATTTCAAGGTAATATCCGTTTTATTAATAATAATTAAAAGGGAATACAAATATCCAATTCATAAATAATATAAAATAGAAAAAATGGAACGCAGACGAAGGCATGCAAGCCCCAATAACAACTAAAACTAAAAGTTTATACGTAAGTTCTACAAAACCAGCACACACAAGTCCAGAGAAAAAAAAAACAAGAACATTACCTAAATCTATGCCATCCACCTTTTCTATATGCTTTTTCCCAACCTTTGCAAAAGCATTGCCAAAACAATGTCTCCTAGCTCCTTCCACTTGTTGAATCTAGAAGAAAATTACAACAAAAAATGGAGAATGAAATTCCTACAATAGTATCAAAGTTAATCACGGATATTATGTATCAATTATGACAGTAAGCATATAATGCAAAAGCTAGTAAAAATGGTAATTACATTTTTAAATCCATAAGTAGCAAAACAAACTTTCTATTTAAACTCATAACTAGAGGTAGAAAGGTGATTGTGAAAATAAAGATTTGTATTTAGCAGGACAGCATCAACGAGAATGGAATACATAAATTATAAAAAGGGAAGTGTGTACCCTTGACTAACTAGAGAAAAGGAGATATTGATTTTGTACCACACCGAACAAGCAACCAAATTTACATGCAACTCTTTCATCTGTCCCCCCGACCACCCTCCTCCTTCAACTCATTCTAGGAATGGGATTTATTTGTTGAATAGAAGAATGTGTACCCTTGACCAGATGAGAGATCTGAAAAATAAAAATAATAAAAGAAGGGGTTGCTTATGAAAGTGGGGATGAAGCATGAAAGTTAAAAGGAAATTGCCTACAATATATAGTGAAATCTGACCATTACCTAAAATGACAAAGAGTAAGTATCATAATAAGCATATACTGAAAGAACTTGTTAAAAATGATAGTTGCACTTTAAAATCCATAAGCAGCAAATCAAACTATATACTTACTGTTACAGACAAACTCTTTGTAAATCCAACCTGGAAAACCAACTTTCTTTTATACCAGAAAATTGATGCTTCAATAAAATGGCCTACTGCTCTACCTATCTACTCTCCATCACATGCAGTTTGTTTTCAAATGAGCTTTCTTGTGACCACCCAAAGCCCAGCCTCATCCAAATTCCTTCAAACAGATGGAACACTGATGTCCGTTTCCATCCCTCATTTCACCAATATCCTTCTTTCCCGAATCCTCATTGGCTCTTTTATGTATAGTGATGTGACCCCCAAGTTCCTGATAAGAGCTTAAACTTTTGGTGCAAGTCTTGCATTTAAGCTTACTTTTTTTGCTAGAGACATTATCAAATGTCATAGAAGATTCACAAGTAGATGACATCTTGCTTCTATGATTCTCCGTTATTTTAACATCGTAAGCATAGAAGATACTTTTCTTCCTCAGATTAAACTTGACGTTAACTGATCTTACTAGATCCTTCGATCCATCCTTATTTTCCTTAAGATTTTGAGTACTGATGTCCAGTATTTTCAGGCATTTGGAATCAGCCAATGTGCAAAATTCTTCACTAGGATTTTCCAATATACTATTTTCTTACTCTTCTTTAGCAAACCCAGAATCATGTTCACCAGAAGCATCATTATTAGAATCTATCAACTCACTTATAGCATATTCAAATCTAACCCCGTTGGACTTGAAAACACCATTTGGCAGCATCAACAAACACAAAACCAACTCTTCTTTTCAGAGTTTGAGAAATAGTAAAAATGTAGTAAGGAAGATGAAGAAGACAAAGAGTAAATAATTTTTTTCTGTATTAAATAATTCTTTATGAATTGTACAAAAGAATATATAGACAGGTATTGCAATAGGAAATCTAACTAATACTCTAATATGTTTACACATGGCAGGGATAAAGAAACTGAAAGCTTAACATAGTGAGCTGAGGTGAGCAAATGGGCTTAAGTGGAAGGGTACCGTAATGGAAGAAGAGACTTCAACCAAAACTGTGTCGTTTTTCAACCTTCTCATCTTCTTCCTTTAAAGGTTCATGGATTTAAATTATTTTTTACCATTGTAATGATGTCTTAGTGGCTTCGACAATGGTGGAATATCGAAATTGGTATAGATCAATACCCCATGGATGATGAAGCGTAGATATTGTCTACGTTCATCTTGGAATGATGTGAGAGAAAAATTGGAGGAGGTAAGGCCTTTGTGAAAATGTCTGTAATTTGATTTATAGTGGTCATATGGGCTGTTCTAATACTCCCTTCTTGAATCTTTTCACGAATCAAATGACAGTCGACTTCAATGTGCTTTGTGCGTTCGTGAAAACAAGGTTGAAAGCAATATTGAGAGCAACTTGATTATCACAATGGAGATGTGCTATTTGTGTATGAAAAACATAAAAATCGTTGAGTAAGCAATAACCAGATAAATTCAGAACATGTGGTTACCATGGATCGATACTCTGCTTAAGCGGAAGAACGAGAGACAATCTATTGTTTCTTGGATTTCCAGGAAATAAGAGAGTTGCCTAATAATATGCAAAAAGCAGAGACTGATTTACGGGTGTCTAGACAAGTAGTCCAACCAGAATCACAGAAAGCACATAGTTGAATCTGGGATGAAGATGGACATAACAAGCCCTTTTGAATTCCTTTTGATATGTATCTTAGAACCTTTTGAATTCCTTGCATATGTTTCTCTATTGAGTTAGCCATAAACTGACTGAGGGTCAATATTGAGTATGAGATATCAGGTCGCGTAATAGTCAGATAAATAAGTTTCCCTAGGAGCCTTTGATATATAGAGGGCTAATGTAATAATATTCCATCTGTAGCACTAAATTTGTAATTTTGTTCCATTGGAATTTTTACTGGCTTAGCATCAATGAACTGTGCATCATTGAGGAGGTCAAGAGTATATTTTCTTTGACAAATTTGAATGCCTTTTCTGGACCAAGCTACCTCAATTCTCGAGAAGTATCTTAGTAAACCCAAGTCTTTGATCTTGAATTTGGTTTGAAGAAATAGTTAAAGTTTTGTAATGTTGTGTATGTTTGAGCTAGCTACTACTAAATCTTCAACGTAGACTAAGACAACAGTGAAGCTAGAGGCAGTAGTATGTGTGAGAAGACTATATTCAACTTTAGATTGTGTGTATCCAAAATGAATGAGGGACTGAGAGAATTTTTCATACCACTGCCTAGAAGACTGTCTGAGTTTGTAGATGCTTTTAAGGAGCTTGCAAACAAAAGGTTTAGAAGTTTTACTATAGCTAGGAAAGAGCTTCATATAAACTTCTTCATCTAGGTCACCATGGAGAAAGGCACTTTGCACATCAAATTATTGCAAATGCCACCCCTTAATAGCTGCCAAGGCTAATAGACATCTCACTATTGTGATTTTAGCCACTAGTGAGAATGTTTCATGATAATCCAGCCTTTCTTATTGTGTGTATCCTTTTGCCACTAAACGGGCCTTATACCTTTCTAAACTCCCATCTGAGTGATATTTGAGCTTGTATACCCACTTGCATCCCACTGTTATTTTTCCAGGTGGTAAATAAGAGATTTCCTATGTTTTATTTTCTTCTAATGCTTGCAATTCAGTCTGCATAGCCTCTACACAAATCCAACCAATTTGGTATGGTCCTATCCGACCCAACCCTAGAACTTAGAACGACCGGCATGTTTTAAACGGTAGAATGGGGAGAGGAGGAGTCATGCCCATTCTCTCTACGGGCACAAGCAGGAGCATTAAAATGGAAGATCGAATACATGTACATAACGGAACGGCGTATTAAAAATTTAGGATTCGTAGCAGCCTCTTTGTAAGTCTCAGGTTCTTGTAGGTGATTGATTGAAATTACAAACGCCCTTAGAGGTCCTGAAACTTTATCATAAGAGATGTGCTTAGTAATGGGATATAAGGGTGTGCTTTTAGAGTTAGATAATTGAGAAAAGAGTGAAGTGTATCCTATATTAGCATTATTAATTGAATTGCAATTGAAGTTAGTGAGATGTTTGGGTAGGTTTCATTGTCTTTGAGATTGTCTAGGAGAGGGAGCAATAATAGGTGAAGTTGATTATTCTGTTGGTTAATCAGAATCAATGGGAGGAGGAGTGAAAAGAGCAAGGCATGTCTCTATTTCAGTGGAGTTTTCTGGTTCAATGGTTGGTGTTATGGCATGATCAAGATGTTGGGAAGGTCTTTCTTCTTCTGATTCAGAGTCTGGATAAGATAGATGTGTATTTTAAGAATTAGAAGAAATGTTTTGAGTGATAGAGTGAGTAGTGCATGGAAAAATATTTTCAAAGATTATTACATCCCTAGAAATAAAGATGTTGCTTGAACTCATATCTAACAACTTATATCCCTTAACACCTTGTGGATATCCTATGAAAATGCACTGTTTGGCTCTTGAGTCAAATGTTTTTCTGTTTGAGTTTAAAGTAGTTGCATAACATAGGCACCCAAAGGTCTTTAAGGATTGGTAATCAGGTTTTTTTTAGTTAAAAGTTCATAAGGTGATTTATTGTTCAAAAGAGGTGTGGGTGTTCTATTGATGAGAAAAATGATAGTCTGCACAAATTCTTTCCAATAATGAAGTGGTAAGACATATTGAAATCTTAGAGCCCTAGTAACATTTAATATGTGTTGATGTTTCCTTTCAACCACACTGTTTTGCTGGGGTGTAGCAACACAGGTGCATTTGTGCAAAATTCATTTTTCAGAGTAGAAATCTTTTAAGAGAAATTCATTCCCATTATCACTCCTCAAAGTTTTTATAGGGAGACCAAATTGAGTCTGGACATAGGTATGAAAAACTTGAATATGTTGCTTAACATTAGATTTTTTTAAGCATATATATCCAAGTGTTTCTTGTGTAATCTTCAACAATTGTTAAAAAAATACCTATATCCTTCATCACATTCAGTACTATTAAGGCTCCAAATGTCACAATGTATGAGTTCAAAAAGTACTTTAGATCTAGTGGGACTATTGGGAAAGGGATTTGTATGATGTTTAGCATATGCACGTATGTCACAGAAAGGAGACTTAGTGGAAGAAAATGGAATTTTCATTAATTGAAGTCTGGAAACACAAGCATGACCAATCCTTAAATGCCATAAGTTAAAAATTCAGCTTTAGACATGTAAGCTAAATGTTTTGGTAGAAAGAAACTTGCTAATAAATAAATGCTATAGGATTGTCTTCTATCATAAGTTGATAGAGACCATTATGCATTTCACCCCTCCCAATCGTCCTCCAATTCGTAAGGTCCTGAATAAAAAAATAAGAGGATGTGAAGATGAGGAAGCAATTCAATGATTCTGTAAGCTTTCGAACATAGAGCAAATTGAAAGAAAAATAAGGCACACATTGAACATCATATAGTATAAGCTTCTCAAATAGCCTTATGACCTATATGTGTGACAGTGGCCATCTGCCATTAGAAAGTCGTACAGAAAAGTTAGAAACAGTCACAATCTTAGTGAAATAAAATGTATGACTAACAATGTGGTCAGTAGCTCCTGTATCTAATATCCATGGTATCTTATTTAGAATGACAGAATTAATGAATCGAGTTTTCATGATTGAATAACCTGAATTGTGTTCTGAATTTTTCTGAATCATGTTTACTTGTGGAGAATTTGGATTCCCTTTGACAAGAGCCATGATCTATTAATATTCTTCTTTTGAAAATGTGAATTGTTCCTTCTGTTTTCATCCTTGTTGGCTAAAGATACTTGGTTAAAGAAACTCGTCTTAGGTGTATACACTTCCAGCTTGTGATTTTTTGGATATCCATGCAGTTTGTAGCATTTTGCTTTAATATGTCCAGCTACTTTGCAGTATTCACATATAGGTGCCTCAGAATTCCCAGCTTTAAAGTAATTTTCCAAAGTGTGTCTTATAATTTTGCAATGGGAGCAGAACATTTTCTGTTTCTTAACATATTCTCCTTATTTGTTAAGGTAGAGAGAATTATTTGGCATTGTGTTTTGTAATTTTCTGGCAGCCATGACTGCAAGTTCATTTGTGTTTGTTTCTGTGGAGGTAAGGACATGAGTCTTTTCTTGTTTTAAAATTTGTCCATATGCTTGGTTAACTTTGGGCATAGGGGTTTGTAGCAGTATTTGATCCCAAGTTGTTGAGTATGAGTCTTGTAGTCCCATTAAGCATTCAAGTATGGGTTCAAAATCTGTCAGTTGGTCTCATAAGCCTTTAAGTTTACTGTAATAAATCATAATTGAGTTCAAAGATTTCTTTCTTGATGGCATAGACTCGTTGGTCTCTTTGTTCCTCAAATGTTTCCTTTAATTCATCCCATAATTCCTTTGCACTCTCAATGTAGGATATGTTGTTTCTAATTTCCAGATAGATTGAGTTTAGAACCCATGAAATAACCAAGTCATTACAACGTTCCCATGCTTCAATAAGGATTTCTTCCTACCCAAAGATGGTAGGATCAGTGGATGAATGTTTTGGTTTTGGTAGTTTACCAGTAATGAAAACAAATTAGTTTATAGCTCTTAGAGCTCTCTTCATGGTCCTCGACCATATTTCAAAGTTAACCTTAGTTAACAGGTCTGTAATGAGGGCCATTTGTGGACTGTCTCCATGTTCAATTTTGTAAGGATTAGTGGGTTTAGATAAATTTGTCAAGAAATTTGATTCACCGGAATTTTTTTTCTAGGTATCAGATTCTTTGGTAATCTATTTTCCAGATGTTTGCTCTGTCATTTTCCTTTTTCAGTAAGGCTTTGATGCCATTTTAGTGTTTGAGAAATAGTAAAAATGGTTGAAAGGAAGATGAGGGAGACAAAGAGTAAATAAGGTTTTTCTGTATTAAACAATTTTGTAAGAATTGTAAAAAAGAATATATAGACAAGCATTGCAACAGAAAATCTAACTAATCCCCTAATATGTTTACACATGGTAGGGAGAAAGAAACTGAAAGCTCAACAGAATGAGTTGAGATGAGAAAAGGGGCTTGAGTGGAACAGTGTCGTATTGGAAGAAGAGTCTTCAACCAAAACGGTGTAATTTTTCAACCTTCTCCTCTTCATCCTTTAAAGATTCGTGGATTTGAATTATTGTTTACCATTATAATTCCCTGTCTATGTGTCTTCGACAATGGTGGAGTCTCTGAATTGGTATAGCTCAATGCTTCTTCCTCTGGTTCTAATCCAAAGGAAGAAGAATTTCCTTTAAACCTAGAAAAATATGAAGTTGAAATGGAATCAGCTATGTTATAAACCATTCTATTGGTTATCTTTCTCCTCGCACACGACAACCGCTCATACTGAAATAACATATCAAGAATTTGATTAACACAATTACGTTGATCTCTTTTCTGTTGCCTTTCATCAGAGGAGTGATGCCTCAAGTGACCAAACAGAGCTTTAGCTGACCCAAACCCTTTGTCACAGACTTCGCAGGCATCAGAGGGGTGATGCCTCATGGTGGTTTAATATTATAAACTGTGCTAACTGCATAAGAAGTGGACGGTTGGATCTATTTAATATATCGTATTTGACTCGTCACTAGAGAACATTTTCATTTGGATTGAGGACATAAGTAAAAATTTAATATGTCTAAATGTTATTTATGTAATTTGTATTGAGGTTGCTTAGTTATTGGCCAAGGAATTCAATCTGATGTAGATATATGTGAAGATTTCCTTAACTTGATTGTTCTTCTTGATATATACTAATAAAATAATTCGAGATACAAAATTTTTTGTTGTTGAGAGAGGGGGATTACATAACTTTAGGTTGAACCCTAGACTATAAGGATGACTTTATAGACCAATAAGGCCCTTAATCCCTGTCAATTTATGACAATTAAAATATAGACATATCTAACTGTATAAAAGAATAAAAATGCACTATTATATCCATTATGGACATTTTAAGATAAGTAAGTAGTCTTACACTATATTTTACCCTTTTTTTGTGAAATTACATTGAAAATAGAAAAAGATGTGATATAACTTAAACTAATTTCTCAAGAAATATATTCCAAGCTATACAAATAGTGATCCGCTAAAGCCATTGAAACAAGTTTGATAGGATATGAGCACTCTAAGATGAACAAGACTAAGTCAGACATCGCCCTACTAGATAAATGCGGTATAAATTTGGGGTGTTGTTTATGGCGAACGGAGTGGGAGTGGCTCAGGCAAGTTGAGTGAAAATGACTTTCTCTCTCTCGCCCGACTCCTCTATCTAATAAGGTTCTGGTGGAAGAAGTAGGGAAGAAAGAACCTAAAAAAACTGACATTAGCTATCTTTAGCGGCTGTGGTGATCGCTCTCTAGTATCTTAGTCGGCTCGGCTGGGACATAATCGTCTCTTAACTTCTTTACCCTAGACTCTGAAAGACAGTCGGTAGATTGTGCTCCTTTGACACTCTTTTAGCATCTTGTCCCTTAAGATGTCTCTATCATCCTTATTGTCATTGTGCGCTTTATGAGCACGTTTTGCTCCACAAAGGCAATCACTCAGATGTTCCCCTAACCAAACATGAGAATGGATTGAAGGAAATTGCAGTACGGGGATTATGTGTATCCTATCATTCTGGGTCACGAGCGGGCAGATTTAACCTCAGTTGAAATCAAGTTAATCTACACATGATTATTCTGTCATTTTCCACTCTTAATGTCAAGAATATAAAATGACCGGTTTTTCTTTGAGATTGTTAAGTTATGAGCTGAGTTAGATTGCAAACTCTTTGTAGTTGCCAAAACCATTACTCAAATCTATAAAACAAGCATCCAAACTTGCTTAAAGAAAGCAGGCAAGCTTTTAGCATGAATGTTCTTGATTAATATCTACTATGCTAATTCATCTTTCATCCCTTAATACTTATAAATCCAAGTATGATACTTATTTTTTTAATAGAGGTGATGTGCCTGAATCATCTAAATGATGATAAATCCATATTTCTTCTTTTGTTTCTTCTTTATTACATCAAGCATATTTTTATTGGAAGAGTTGACATTTGGTGTTGTGTGTAGTTGGGAATAATTTCATCATGAAAATTTGTAGCTCAACTAGCTAAGTCGTATAACAAAGATACTTACATTTGGTGTTGTGTGTAGTTGGGAATAATTTCATCATGAAAATGTGTAGCTCAAACTAGCTAAGTCTTATAGCAAAGATACTTTCCGCTAAAAACTAAAATATGTTAATTGTATGGATTTTGGTATCACCAAATATAATTTTAATCTAAACAATCTTTCTCCTTTCATAAAAAAAATACATTACACTAAAAATATATTGCAAAAACTATTATTTTTTAAAGGTGACTGACCCGTTTTATTAATAATAATGAAAAATGTACAAAAAAAATTCAATTAATAAATAAAACATAAAAATTGCACGCAGGCCCAATAAGAAGGCATGCAAGCCCCAATAACAACTATAACTAAAGTTCTGCATGTAGGTTCTACAAAACCAATACACACAAGCCTAGAAAAAAAAACAAGAACATTACCTAAATCGATGCCTTCCACCTTTTTTGTATGCCTTTTCCCAACCTTTGCAAAAGCATTGCCAAAACAATGTTTCCTTAGCTCCTTCCAAATAGTGAATCTAGAAGAAATTACAACAAAAAATGGAGAATGTAATTCCTACAATAGTATCAAAGTTAATAAAGAATATTATGTATCAATTATGACGGTAAGCATATAATGCAAAAACTAGATAAAATTGTAATTGCACTTTTAAATCCATAAGCAGCAAATCAAACTATATATTTATACCCATATCTAGAGATAGAAAGGTGATTGGTTGTGGAGGAAAAAAGAGGGGGTTGGGGGGTGGGGTGGGGGGATTAAGTATGAAGCATGCATGAAACTTATGGTCATTACCTAGAAACCTTCAAATTTTTAGCAGATCGAACATCAATCCCAGCAAATAGAAATAATAAAAGAAGAAGCCGTTGCTTGGATATGCTGCAGTTACAAAGAAATCCTATAAAATTATAAGACCTCCGTCGAGAGAACCAGAGTAAACAAAAAATCGTCACAAAGTTAACAAAGAATAAGTATCACAGTAAGCATATACGGCAAAAACTAGTTAAAATGAGCTCTCTTATGACCATAAGTAGCAAAGAAAACTTTATTCTTACCGTTGCAGACAAACTCGATGTAAAGCCAACATGGAAAGCCGACTTTCTTTGATACCAGAAAGCTGATGCTTCAATGTAGTGCCTGCTTCTCCACCATTCTATTCTTCATCACATGCAGTTTGTTTTAAATTGAGCTCTCTTGTGACCATTCAAAGCCTGGCCTGATCCAAATTCCTTCAAACAGATGGAACACTGATGTCCCTTTACATCCCCCATTTCACCAGTCTCCTTCTACCCCGAGTTCTCAGTGGCTCTTTTATGTATAGCGTTGTGGCCTCCACGTTCCTGATAAGAGCTGAAACTTTTGGTGCAAGTCTTGGATTTAAACTTACTTTTCTTGCCAGAGACATTATCAAATGTCGTAGAAGATTAACAAGTAGTTGACATCTTGCTGCTACGATTCTAATACATCGTAAGCATAGAAGATACTTTTCTTCCTCATCTTTAGCAAACCCAGAGTCATGTTCAGCAGAAGCATCATTATTAGAATCTTTCGAATCACTTGTAGCGGAATCAAATCCAACCTAGTTGGACTTGAAAACACCATTTGGCAGCATCAACAAGCACACAGCTAACTCTTATTCCTCTAGTTCCAATCCAAAGGAAGAAGAATTTCCTGTAAACCCAGAAAAATATGAAGTTGAAATGGAAACAGCTTTGTTATAAACCATTCTACTGGTTCTCTTTCTCTCCGCACACCCCAACCGCTAATACTGATATTGCCTTTCTAGAATTTTATTCACACAGTTATTTTGATCTCTTTTATGTCGCCTTTCATCAGACGAGTGATGCCTTAAGTGACTAAACAGAGCTTTAGATGACCCAAACCCTTTGTCACAGACTTTGCAGCCATTTTCATTCTCTTCCTCCGAAAAAATGTCAGCCTTTTCTTTTGGGGGAGAAAACCGCAGTGTTTTCTTGGGATTTTCTCTAAGGCCAAAACCAGATTGGCCTCAATCTTGGAAACCCATGTCGATCTTTATTTTCTCATCGTTGTTTCCATGGCATGATCTCATGTGATATTCCAGGATTTCCCCAATCAAGAAACTCTTGTTGGAGTGCTCGCATACGTGTTGTCTCTGTTCTTGATCTTCCTCCACCGGTTTGGATGAGAAATTGGTTGAAATCAAGAAGCTCTGTTTTTGTCTCACTCAAATAGACGCTACGCATGAGTAGAAATAAAACACAAATGCTAGCATTTAAACACAAATGCTAGCATTTAAAAACAAATGCTAGCATTTAAAAACAAATGCTACACAAGTAAAGGCGACCATGGAAAAAAGGTGCTATTCTTTGAAACCAATTAATTAAATGGTCAATTTCACTTTTCACTGAAATAAAAAGTTTAAACTTTATATTTTAAAACATTACATAAAAAACTTTAAACTAATAAAAAGTTATAATTTAAAATCTGAATCAAACTCCATCCAAACACAAAACGATGTATCTTTTCTCCTTCATTCAGATTTTAATTTTCGTAATACAGATCTTGGTTCGCGTTTTATGGCATTTCTACCTATTTTCCACTAACCCGAGACAAACCAAACTCGTTTTTTGTTATCGTCCAAGACTCTTGGGCATAGTTTCTGAAATTGCTGAAATGGGTTTGGTTAGTCTTGGGTTTGTGGAAAATAGGTACGGCTACTTGGGTTTTGATTATTTGTTTGTTTGAATGTTTTTGCATCCCGAATCATCGTTGAATGTTTGATCGTTTATTTCTTGAATTATCCTTGAGCGAAGCTCAACGAGCTTTATAAGACCGACCACTCGAATAAAACTCAAAAATTTTTACATATTAAAATTTAGGTCTAACCTATAGGCTTAATTAAACTGTAAATTCAAGATTGGGTAATTCTCCATAGCGTTACAGAATGTAATATGACATTTACTCTAGCTTTGTTGTAGTTGTTGGGGAGTCTCATGGAATATAAGTAATGATTTGACCTCTTTCTAATTAGTTGTTCTTGCCATTATGACGAGGAACACCATGTTGGATTCTAATTTTAAAGCCATAAAACATTAACAGTATATGTGTGATCTTTAGATATAAAAAGGAATGCATGGCCAAAAGATGAAAGGTCAATGACTAACGTCATTTCGAGAGTAGTAGGCTTTCACTGTTATCATTTTACAAGATCCTGAAACACTGATAAAATGTGGGTGCTCCACCCTGTGTAGGAAAGGCCTTACGTAATGCATTAGAATAACACATTTTCTTATTTTCTTCTGAATTAATCATTCGTAAGCATGTCCATACTGGAAAAACACATTATCTTGTTTGGCTGAAATAAATCTTCTCTCGTATGTTATGATGAGATTTTACCTGATATTATGATGATTTTAAAGGTTAGAAAACATAAAGAGTGAAGGAGAAAAAGAAACACGAAAGCTTATACTGGTTCAATTGTCTAAGAGAACTTACATCCAGTTGCTGGTGTGCAAATCTACAATGATGGAGTCAACTTTACTGGAGATTACAAGGTACTTAAGCACAAAGAAGAAAGAACTGAAAAACTCTCCTTCACAAGCCTCGATTACAGGTTAACAAAACTTCTTCAAGACTTTTTCGAGTATCTCTTTATCGACTGATTTGTCTCTTCTCATTCTGCTATTGTTGCCTTTTTCTCTCTATTCTCTACTTAATTCTTCATGATCTGAATATATATATTCATGTATGTTATGACTGAGTTGTTAGAATAGGGTAATTATCTAGGTCCACATTAGTAGTATGACAGTTAATGAAAACTTTCTATATGCCTATTGATGTGCTAACTAACTCAAAGTTGACTCATAATGCTACAAAATGTCAACCTAGAATCAAAATTGAGACAGGACCCCAAACCCAAGATTTTCCAGCTTTACTTCAAACCTCAGTTTGAACCAGGTTTCACATTTATCAAGTTTTAGCAATGTTAATACCTTACCCATGTAACAGGCTTTGTAATCATATCAGCAGCGTTTTCATCTGTGTAAATCTTTTCTACTGATACCTTACCTGCTGGAATTATATCTCTGATAAAATGCATCCCTATATCAATGTGTTTTTTTCCTTTTAGGGTGCATCTTATTTTTGGTTAGGTGAAAAGCATTTTTGTTGTCACAGAACACAGTTACAGTGCCCTGTTTCGCATCTAGTCCTGCAGCAATTCCCTTTAACCATATTGCTTCCTTTATTGCTTCAATAGTTGTTATGTACTCAGCTTCTATAGTAGATAAATTCACCACTGGTTGAGGGTTGCTTTCCAGCTAACATAATGAATGAAGGAGAAAACATAATGAGTGAAGGAGAAGAAGAAACACAAAATGATATTATTGTGATTCTAACTAATATTATGATGATTTTACAGGTTAGAAAACATAATGAGTGAAGGACAAGAAGAAACACAAAAGTTTATACTAGTTCAATTATCTAAGACAACCTACATCCAGGTGTTGGCGTGCAAATCTACTATGATGGAGTCAACTTTATAGGAGATTCCAAGGTATTCAAGCACAAAGAAGAAATAATTGAAAAACTCTCTCTCATAAGCCTCGATTACTGGTTAACAGAACCTCTTCAAGTCTTTTTTGGGCATCTCTTTACCGAATGATCTCTCTCTTCTTTTTTGATGTTGTTGCCTTTTTGTCTCTATTCTCTACTTAATTCTTAATGGATCTAAATATAAATATCTCTTTATGTTATGACTGATTTGATAGAATAGGGTAGTTATCTAGCTCCACATTAGTAGTATGACAATTAGTGAAAACTTTCTATAAGCCTATTCATGTGGCTAACTAACTCAAAGTTGAGTCATAATGCTACAAAATTTTAACCTTGAATCAAGCTTGAAACAGGACCCCAAACTTGAGATTTTCCAGCTTTACTTCAAACCTCAGTTTGAACAAGGTATCACATTTATCAAGTTTAAGAAATGCTCAAACTTGACCCATGTGACAGGCTTTATAATAATATCAGCAACGTTTTCATCAGTGTGAATCTTTCCAACTGATACCTTCCCTGCTGAAACTATATCTCTGATAAAATGCATCCTTATATCAATGTGTTTTTTTCCTTTCAGGGTGCATCTTATTTTTGGTTAGGTGAATAGCATTTTGGTTGTAATAGAACACAGTTACACTGTTTTGTTTGACACCTAGTTCCCTAAAAATTCCCTTCAACCATATTGCTTCCTTTACTACTTCAATAGTTGTTATGTACTCAACTATTATGGTAGATAAATTCACCACTAGTTAAAGGGTTGCTTTCCTGCTAACAGTGCATCCAAACATAGTGAAAACATACCCTGTCAATGATCTTATTTTATCTTGGTCACCAGTAAAATTAGAGTCTACATAGCCTATTATAATTTTTTTCCAAGACTTGTCTTCTTAAACATCAAACCACTCCTTGTAATTCCTTTCAGATATCTCATAGTCCACTTCACAACTTACTAATGTTCTTTTCCTAGTTTAGCTATGAATCTGTTTACTAGACTAACTACATAAGCTAAATCTAGTCTTGTGTAGACCATTGTGTACATTAGGCTAGCAACATTATTTGTATAGGGAATTTAATCCATCTAATTCAGTTCTTCATCTATCCTTGGTGACTGATAAAATGAAAGCTTGAAGTGTTTAGCTAGAGGTGTTTTGACACGCTTTGATTCTGTCATACCAAACCTTTTCAGAACTTTATGGATATATTCTTCCTGAGATATAAACAGTCTATTATTCCTCTCGTCTCTGCATATATCCATTAAGAAACCTTCTAGCTGCTTCTAAGTCATTCATTTCAAATTTCCTACGTAGTTGTGCCTTAAGTTGTCTAATTCAAAGCATATCAGATGATGTTATTAACATGTCATCTACATATAGTAGTAGATACAACCTTGGTCTATTATCTATGCTTTTATAATACACACATTTGTCATACTTAATTGTTATGAACCTATTTTAGTCATAAACTCATCAAATCTCAAGTACCATTGTCCAGGGCTTTGTTTTAGGCCATAAAGAGATTTCTTGAGGCGACATGCCTTATTTTCATCTCATTTCTTTATAAACCCATCAGATTGTGTCATGAAAATTCTTTCTTCTATATTTTCATGTAAAAGGGCTATTTTTACATCCATTTGTTCTAGTTCGAGTCCAAACTAAGTGACTAGTGCTTGAAGTAATCTTATTGAAGCATGTTTACTACTGGTGAGTATATTTCTGAATAATATATTCCTTCTCTTTGAATGAAGCCCTATGCCACCAGCCTGGCCTTAAATCTAGGCTTTTCTGCTCCTGGAATTCCTTGTTTTTTTTCTTAAAAATCCATTTGCATCCTACTATCAAGGCAAAGGCAATAAGATCTTCATAACCATACCTGACAGGAGCTTTATACTGCCTCATGTTTCTATCTCTGGCCAACTAGTAGTCATTTAAATCTTCTTGTTCATCATAGGTTTCTCCATACGTCATGTGTTCATTTTCTGCATTGTTAGTGCCTAAGAACTCAGGTTCTTTGCTTGTGTTTTCATGTTCTACCTCAAAACCAATATCATTGTTTTTTCTTGTTTCTAACTAGATTTTAGGTTTGGGTGTGCACATGTATACTTCACATTCCTTGAATGTGACATCTCGAATGATGAAACTCTTAGACTTATTAGAGTCAGAATACCATAACTTATATCCTTTTACACCTTCAGGATACCCTATAAACATGCATCTCCTTGCCCTTGGATCTAGCTTGCCTTCCTTGACATATGGATAAGCCATATCCAAATACCTTTATATTGTTGAGATTTGGGGGAGAACATGACCAAATCTCTTAAGGTGTCTTATAGACCAAAGTTGTTGATGGACACATGTTTATTAGGTAAGATGTTGTGTTGGTTTCCTCTGCCTAGAACTTCATGAGGAGACTTGTACTAGATAACATGCATCTCACCCTTTCTAGTAGAGTTTGTTCATCATCTCTGCCACACAATTTTGCTGTGGTGTGTGAGGCACTGTCTTATGCCTCTCAATGCCTTCATCCTTGCAAAATTTATTGAACTCTTCATTTACGTACTCCAGGCCATTATCTGTCCTTAATTTATTTACTTTCTTTCCAAGTTAGAGTTCTATAATTCTTTTCCAATCTTTGAATCTTTGGAAAGCCCCATCCTTGGTTTTTAGGATATAAACCAGACTTCCCTAGAACAGTCATCTATGATTAAAATAAAATACTTGTTTCCACTTAGTGATTCAAAGGTAGATGGCCCCCCAGAGATTAGAGTATATGTAACTCATGATCTCATATGTTCTCTGTGTTGTTGAGTTAAACTTCACCCTAGTTATTTTGCCATAGATGCAGTGTTCATAGAACCCAAGTCTGTCCAGCTTTTTTAAGTTCTTTCAGTCCTTTTTCACTTACATGACCCAACCTCTTATGCCATAAAGTTATTTTATTAGTTTCTGAAGCAGAAACTTAAGTCACTACTCCGACGAAAGTACTACCTTGGAGCACATACATGCCATTCTCCTTTACTCCTTTCATCACTAACATGGAGCTTTTAGAAATCTTAAGAACTCCTTTCTCTCATTTATAGGTGTACCCATTCTCATCTAGGACTCCTAGTCAAATGAGGCTTCTCTTTAAATAAGGTACATACCTCATTTCTGTCAGAATCCTCTCTGATTTATCATGTGTTCTGATCTTGATGGAGCCTGAACTAATGATCTTACACTCATTGTTGTCTCCTAATAGTACTTTCCCACCGTCATGCTTAGTGAAAGTCTCAAACTAGTCTATATTTGGAGTCATGTGGAAGGAACATCCAGACTAAAAATTCCATTGTTTATCTGAGTTTCTAGTTGCTACAACTACATCTGCACTTTTATACCCATATTCTACTATTGCAGCAGCACCATCAACTCCTTCCTTCACTTTTTCTTCTTTCTTTCTTTTAGGGCATAGTCTTCCAATATGACCTCCTTAATAGCAGTGGTAGCATCTCACTTTCTTGCCATTCTTAGCATTCCTAGATTTTGATCTTGATTTGCTTATGTTCCTAAAATCCTTCTTTTCAATCCCTCCTCTAACTAACAAACTCTCCCTAGTTGATTCCCTATGTTCATATTTCCTTTGCAGCTATTTGGAGTTCAATGCTCCTTCTACATCTTCTAATGACAGGGTCTCCCTGCCATGTTTGAGAGTATCCACAAAGGTCTCATATGACCTGGTAAGGAGTAGTGCAGCAGCACCAATGCTTTATCTTCATCATCATACTCGACTTGTAAATTCTATAAATCAAGACACAATATATTGAACTCATCAATATGATCTTGAAGATTCTTGCCCTCTACCATCTTATAGGAGAAGAACTTGGCCTTAAGGTACAGTCTGTTTGACAAATTTTTTGTCATATTCGGACTCTCCAATTTAAACCAAACTTCTCCATATGTTTTCATCTCGGTGATCTCATGATGAGGATCCGGTTGCACAAGCTCAAAGGATGGATCCACTTCAAGTACAAAGAGTTCAAATCATAAAAGCTAGTGAAAATAGAATGGCTAAAGCACTCAATAGAAGTATGACGTGGATCATGATGTGGAGCATGACGTGGAGTATGACAGCCTGCGTGGAGCATGGCGTAGCATCTAACATGACAGCCCACATGGAGTATGATGTGACATCCAACATGACATCCTACATGAGCCATGACATGGCATCCAACATGGCAGCCGACGTGGAACATGATGTGGTATCCAACATGGCAGCCTACATGGAAAGGCATCCTACATGGCATTACAGTTAGAGCATGATGTGGCGTTCAATATGGCAGTCAACATGGAGCATGTCATGGCATTTTAAATGATGACAAGGAAGCAACACACCTTGGCAATTCTAACCAAGAAGTGGACAGCCAATAGGAGTCTTTTGGGTGGATTACAAGTTCCATATTTATTGCAATTTATATTTCTTTATCTTTTAAATTTAGTTTAGGTTTTTAAACTCTTTAGGACTCCTTAGGCTTCTAGTTTTTCTATTTAAGCATGGTTTCGTAATGTATTAAATTTTTTTTTATCTATATACGTTTTTTGTGAGAGTTTTCTGCTTGGTTCTTCTTAGAACTTTTCAGACTTATCAAGAATATTCTTGTGGTGTCTAAAACCTAGACTTATCACTCATTTTTCCTTCTCATTCTTGAGTGTAGCGTGTAAAGCATACATTTGATTCTTTTCGAAGCATCAATTTGGGTCTTAGGTCTTATACCTAAGGTTCTCTTTGTGTCATAAAAAATGGGTCAAGGTTTCTTCTTCTTTAAAATTGATCTTTGGGTTCTTGAACCATCATTGTTATCGGGTTTCATCGCAAAGCGATGGTGAGTCATTTGTTATCAGAGCTTTTGGTTCTCTAGAGTTAGATTCAATTCTGATTTTTTTCCTGATTTTGACGGTGGTTTTGAAAAATGATCATAAGTTTTGATTCGAGTGTCAAAATAGTCATTATTGCATATCAAATCAAACGGATTTTTGAGACCTACAATCTGTACCTGAATTACGGAGCTAGATTCTATAATTTTGATCACTTTCCGAGGAATTTGAATTATCTACACAGTTCATCTAAAAATTTAAAATTTAAAATTCAAATTTCCATTGTTTTAGTTATCATCTTATCATCCTATTCATCTTGTCTCATCATATCTTATCTCATTTTATCTTATCTTGTCATAACTTATCTTATATTTTTTCTTATCTTATCATATCTTATCTCATCTTATCCCATCTTATCTTATCTTATCTTATCTTATCTAATCTAATCATTATCTTATCTTATCTAATCTAATCATTATCTTATCTTATCTAATCTAATCTATACATTATCTTATCTTATCCTTATCTTATCCTACCTTATCTTCTGTAAAAAAAAAGATAGATAGTATAAGTTGATCTCTTTTTTGTTTTCTTATCTCTAATTTTATCCCTTAGTTGTTTCCTTTCCTTATCTTCTCATAGTGTTTGATTTATTTAGGTCTTTTGGTTGTTGCTTGAAAATTCCAGATTCGTTTGTTAGTTTGATAAAGAATCGAAAGAGAAAACTAAGAGTGGTAAAAGATAAGAGTGTGTGAGATCATTAGAGGGTAAAAGCCAACAACATAGAGTGAAAACACGAGTGGAAAGAAAATTGAGCGAACCTCAATCTTTGAGTGTAAACACATGAGGGAGAGATTGTAAGGTCCTTCATTTTTTTCTACTAATCTTATTCTCTTTCAAGTATGTCAAACAGAAATAGTAGCAGAGGAAGGGCTGAAGGAGGCATTTCGAAGTTTCAAATGGAGGCGTTAGTGGGTGAATTAAAGAGGACATTAGGAGAGGGGCTGGAACAATTACATAAGAGGATTGATCGGGTGGAAACACGAGTCGAGAAACCTAGATCTCATATGAGGCATCGGAGGGACAGACGATCACCTAGGGTTGAGTATGAAGAAGAATTTAAGGAAGACTTTAATGAAGAGGACCGATATTCTCACATTGGTAAATTAGGCCGTGGGGTTGGAGATATGGGATTCCAACATAAGAATAGAGAAGACAAGTTTGGTGACAAGGTGAACAACAATTTGGGTAGCATTAAGACAAAGATACCATTATTTCAAGGCAAGAATGATCCAGAAGCTTATTTAGAATGGGAAAAGAGGATGGAGTTCATGTTTGTTTGTCATCACTATTCTTGATTGGTGGGATCAACTAATGATATTGTTGAGTTTATTGATTATGATATTGATTGGTGGGATCAACTAATGATAAATATAAAAAAAAAATAGAGAGCGTCCCATAGAGACTTGGGCGGACTTGAAAACCATGATGAGGAGATGGTTTGTGTCATGCCATCACTATCGAGACTTGTATCGAATGCTGTAAGGTCTCACTCAAGGTAGCTGAAGTGTCAAAGATTATTTTAAGGAGATAAAGATGGCTATGATAAGGGCTAATATAGAAGAAGACCGAGAGGCCACTATGGCCAGGTTTTTACATGGATTGAGCTGAGAAATTCACTATTGAGTAGAGATGCAAAATTATGTGGAGGTTGAAGATATGGTGCACATGGCCATTAAAATTGAGCAGCAATTTAAAAGGAGGGGTGGTACACGTAAAACCCTTGGCTCGAGTTGTTCCCCATGAAAACCAAGCTATGAGGAAAAGGAAGAGAAGTTGGCCACAAAAACTGAGCAAAAGTCAGAATCGATCAGCCATGGTTAACAAGGTAAAACAAATTCTTCTAGTGCTCGAAATCATGATATAAAGTGTTTCAAAATCCAAGGTAGGGGTTACATAGCGAGTCAATGTCCGAACGATAAAGTTATGATGCTATGAGATGATGGTGAGATTGAGATCGATGATAAAGATGACAATGAATCTATGTTATCATTAGAGGATGAGGATAATGAGGAATGTACTGTACAAAGAGAATTAGTTGTTGCAAGGAGAGCTCTAAGTGTGCAAATCAAAGAAAATGATAAGGTGCAGCGAGAAAACATCTTTCGTACTAGAAGCCATGATCAAAACATGGTATGTAGTATGAGAATTGATGGAGGTAGTTGTACTAATATTACTACTACAATGGTGGATAATTGGGGTTGCTAACAACTAAACCACCCCGACCCTACAAGTTGGAATGGTTGAGTGATAGAGGTTAGGTAAAGGTGGAAAAGCAATTGTTACTCTCATTCCAAATCAGTAAATATGAAGATGATGTGTTTTGTAATGTAATATCGGTGCGAGTTGAACACTTGTTATGGGGAAAGCCATGGAAATTTGATAGACGAGTGAAGCATGATGGTTTCTCTAATCAATACTATTTTGAACACAATCAAAAGTTGATTACTCTTATTCCCATGACACAAAATCAGATTTACGAAGATCAAGTAGGGTTGCAAAAAGAGAGTGATCAAAAGAAAGAGAGTGAACAAAAGAAATGGAGTGAACAAAATACAAAGAGTGAAAATGAGCATGAAAGTCAGAGATAGGTAGAGAAAAATGAGGGGAAAGGAATTGAGAGAAAAGAAAAACAAGGCATTAAAGCCATAGTGAGAGCAAGAGAGGAAAAAGTCAATTACATTACAAATAAAAATGAGATCAAGAGAACATTATTTTCACATCAACCCCTTATTGTACGTATATGAAAATAGGCTCTTTTTTGTACTAATGATCTCACCGGTTCTTTGTCGAGCAATATTGTTTCACTTTTGCAGATGTTTGTGATTCACAACCATCATGAGTCCTTGAAGCATTTAAAGGAGCAACACAAGCTGAATAAAATACATGCTCATCGGGTGGAGTTCATTGAGACATTCTTATATGTCATTCGGTACAAACAAGATGGAAAAAGGAAGGCTGAGTTCGTTAAGTAGATACATGAGAAGGAAAAACTCAATATTGAGAGGAGAACGGAGCAATATGCAAAACAAGCCAACAAAGAGTGTCATAAATTGGTTTTGGATCCTGGAGATTAGGTTTGCGTTCACATGAGAAAGGAATGGTTTCCCAGGCAAATACGTTCCAAGCGGCTATCTAGAGGGGATGATCCATTCCAAGTCCTTGCAAGACTCAATAACAATGTCTACAAGCTAGATCTTCTTGGTAAGTATAATATAAGTGTTACTTTTAATGTGATTGACTTATCTCCGTTTGATGTAGGTGACGATTTGAGGACAAATCTTTCTCAAGAGGGAGGGAATGATGAGGATCTGGTTGCACAAGCTCAAAGGATGGATCCACTTCAAGTACAAAGAGACCAAATCACAAAAGCTAGAGAAAATAGAATGGATGAAGCACTCAATAAGAGTATGACATGGAGCATGATGTGGAGTATGACGTGGAGTATGACAGTCTGTGTGGAAGATGGTGTGGCATCCAACATGACAGCCCACATTGAGCATGATGTGACATCCTACATGAGCCATGACATGACAGCCGACATGGAGCATGATGTGGTATACAACATGACAGCCTACATGGAAAGGCATCCTACATGGCATTACACTTGGAGCATGATGTGGCGTTCAATATGACAATCCACATGGAGCATGACATGTCATTTTAAATGATGACAAGGAAGCAATACATCTTGACAATCCTAACCAAGAAGTGGACATCCAATATGAGTCTTTTGGGTGGATTATAAGTTCTTATTTATTACAATTTATATTTCTTTATCTTTTAAATTTAGTTTAGGTTTTTAAACACTTTAGGACTCTTTAGGCTTCTAATTTTTCTATTTAAGCATGGTTTCACAATGTATTAAAAATTTTGATCAATATAATTTCTTTGTGAGAGTTTTCTGCTTGGTTCTTCTTAGAACTTTTCAGACTCATCAAGAATATTCTTGAGGCATCTAAAACCTAGACTTATCACTCACTTTTCCTTCTTGTTCTTGAGTGTGACGTCTAAACCATACATTTGGTTCTTTTTGAAGCATCAATTTAGGTCTTAGGTCTTACACCTAAGGTTCTCTTCGTGTCATAGAAAATGGGTCAGGATTTCTTCTTCTTTAAAATCAATCATTGGGTTCTTGAACCATCATTGTTATCGGGTTTCATCGCAAACCGACGGTGAGATTCATATCATCTCACTTAGGACCTTGTCACTAGGATTAATGTATTGTAAGCCCTCATCATGATATCAATTTTCTTCTCTTTAGAATAGCTTGCAGGTATTTTGATTTCTCCCTCAAAAGCCTCATCTAGTGCTAGATTTCCCAAGAGTGCCAGCACCTTTACTTTTCATTTGTAAAAATCATTTGTGCCATCAAATTTCTCTATGTAATGCTTGGTGGAGGTAGTTTCCATATGAGAGGCTTTCTTGGACAGCTTTGATGAATTCTTGAATTACAATTCAGCAGTCTTGATATTTTGAGATTCTTTAAACTTTGAAGCTTTTAACCTTCGTATGATAACCTTGACTCTGATACCACTTTTGTTGAGATTCTAACTTAACTGATATTGTGATGATTTTGTAGGTTAGGAAATAGAAAGAGTGAAGGAGAAGAAGAAGAAACACGAAAGTTTATAATGATTTAGTTCTCTAAGAGAACCTATATCCAATTGATGGCATGCAAATATACTATGATGGAGTCAACTTTATAGGAGATTACAAGGTATTCAAGCATAAAGTAGAAAGAATTGAAAACCTCTCCTTGCAAGCCTCGATTAAAGGTAATAACAGAACCTCTTCAAGACGTTTTCAAGCATCTCTTTATCGAATGATCCCTCTTTTCTTCTTCTATTGTCGTTGCATGTTTCTCTTTGTTTTTTACTTAATTCTTCATGTATCTAGGTCCACATTAGCAGCATGACAATTAGTGAAAATTGTCTATAAGCCTATTGATGTGGCTAACCAACTTTAAGTTGAGCAATAATGCTACATCTCATTTCATCTTTTCTGCCAGATTGCTTATAAGTGTTGTTTGGATTTCGCACCAAAACCCTCACTTTTCACTTGAAGGACATGGTTGAAACTAGATAGCTTAAAAAACTTATTCAAGTCACTGGAGCAAAATATTGCCTACAAGTGTTGTTTGGATTTCGCACCAAAGCCCTCACTTTTCAGTTTTCACTTTAAGGACATGGTTGAAACTAGAATGCTTAAAAAAAATTATTCAAATTTATGAAGCTAGATATTGTAGCATTTCTCAAAGTTTTAATCACTGGTTTAAATGAACCCTAAAGATTTTGTTTAATAGAAGCTTGATTCTCATTTGCATATTGAAGTATTTAAGAGAGTTGGATAGTAATTTTCTCGATGAAACATAGCTAATTTTAAAGAAAAAAATTTATATATTAACGTGATTAATATGGCTGGTTGAAATGTCAAGTCTAGATAGTTGAATACTTAGATTGATTTTGCTCACTAATAATGATCATAAAAATATATATATGAATGAAAATAATAATCCTCATGTTTTATGTTTTCCATTGGTGGAACATCATTTTACTTTCCATCCAACCATGTGGGTTGGGAGAGAGCCGAAGAAGAGAGATCATAATGATCATGTTGGTTTAATATTATAAATTGTGCTAGTTGCATAAGAAAGTGGTTCGTTGGATCTAATTAATATATTGTATTTATCTCATTATTAGAGAACATTTTCGTTTGGATAGTGGAAATAAGTGAAAATGTAATATGTCTAAATGTTATTTATGTAATTTGTATTGAGGTTATTTAGTTATTGGCCAAGGAATTAAATCTTGAGTAGGTATATATGTGAGGATTTCCTTAGCCTAATGGTTCTTCTTGATATATACTAATAAAATAATTCGGCTTAAAACATTTGTTGTTGAGAGAGGGGGAATTACATAACTTAGGGTTCAACCCTAGACTATAAGGATGAAATTCTGACTTTATAGACCAATAAGGCCCCCAATCCCTGTCAATTTATGAAAATTAAAATATAGACTAAGTCGAACATCGCCCAACTAGATAAATGCGGTATAAATTGGGGGTGTTGTTTATGGCGCACAGAGTAGCAGTGGATCATGCAAGTTGAGTGAGAAGGACTTTCTCTCTCTCGCCCGACCCCTCTAGCTAATAAGGTTTTGGTAGTGGAAGTAGGGAAGAAATAACCTAAAAATAAAAACCCGACACTAGCTACCATTAGCGGCCGTGGGGATCACTTCCAGGATCTCAGTCGGCTCGGCTGGGACATAATTGTCTCTTCAACTTCCTTTCCCCAAACTCTGAAAGACATTCTGTAGGCTGCGTTCCTTCAACACTCTATCAGCAGCTTTTTCCTTAACAGGTCTCTCTCACTCTTATTGTTATTAAGCACTTTATGAGCGTGTTTGGCTCCACAAAGACAATCGTTCAGATGTTCCCCTAACCAAAAATGAGAATGGATTGAAGGAAATTACAGCACGAGGAATGTCTAAGTCCTATCGTTGTGGGTCACAAGCGGGCAGCTTTAACCTCAATTGAAATCAAGTTAATCTATACATGATTATTCTATCATTTTCCAGCAAGTATATAAAATGACGGGTTTTTCTTTGAAATTGTTAAGTTATGGGATGTGTTAGATTGCAAACTCTTTGTAGTTGCCAAAACCATTATTCAGATCTATAAAAAAAAGCATCCAAACCTGCTTAAAGAAAGCCGGCAAGCAATTAGCATGAATGTTCTTGATTAGTATCTACTATGCTAATTCATCTTTCATATCATACTTAATAAAATCCAATAATGATACTTATTTTTTTAATAGAGGTGATGTGCCTTAATCATCTAAATGATAATAGATCTATATTTCTTCTTTTGTTTCTGCTTTATTACGTCAAGCATATTTTTGTTTGGAGATTTGGCATTTGGTGTTGTGTGTAGTTGGAAATAATTTCATCATGAAAATGTTTAGCTCAACCAGCTAAGTATATCAAAGATATTTTCCTCTAAAACCCAATAAATGTTTATTGTATAGATTTTGACATTACCAAATATAATTTTAATATGTACACTCTTTCTCCTTTCGGAAGAAAAATACGTTACATTAAGAATATATTGCAAAAACTTTATTTTAAAAAGGTGGACTAGCCTAAGGAAAAAAGTATCATTAGACAATCATGTGCTGAAAAATCCTTAGACAGTATCCGCCAATAGCAACTAAAAGTCGGCACTTAGGTTCTTAAAAATCAGTACACACAAGTCGAGAAAAAAAAAACATTACCTAAATCTATGCCTTCTATCTTTTTTAACCTTTGCGAAAGCATTGCCAAAACAATGTTTCCTTAGCTCCTTCCACATAGTGAATCACAACAAAACATGAAGAATGAAATTACTACAATAGTATCAAAGTTAATAAAGAATATTATGTATCAGTCATGACAGTAAGCATATAATGCAAAAACTAGATGATATGGTAATTGTATTTTTAAATCCATAAGCAGCAAATCAAACTATATATTTAAACCCATATCAAGAGGTAGAAAGGTGATTGGTTGCAGAGGAAAAAAGAGGGGGTGGGGGTGGGGGGATTAAGTATGAAGCATGAATGAAACTTAAAAGCAAATATTTACCTTCAATATATAGTGAAATCTGATTATTACCTAGAAACCTTCAAATTTTTAGCAGATCGAACATCACTCCTGCAAATAAAAATAATAAAAGAAGTCGTTGCTTGGATATGCTGCAGTTACAAAGAAACCATATAAAATTATAATACCTCTGTCCAAGGAATCACTAAGAGTAAACAAAAAATCGTCACAAAGTTAACAAAGAATAAGTATTACAGTAAGTATATATGGCAAAATCTAGTTAAAAGAGCTCTCTTGTGACCATAAGCAGCAAAGCAAACTTTATACTTACCATTGCAGACAAACTCTATGTAAAGCCAACTTTCTTCGATACTAGAAAACTCAGACAGTAAGCATATAATGCAAAAACTAGATAAAATGGTAATTGCATTTTTAAATGCATAAGCAAGCAAATAAAACTATATATTTAAACCCATATCTAGAGGTAGAAAGGTAATTGATTGCAGAAGAAAAAAGANGGTGGGGGGGGCGGTTGGGAAATTACGTATGAAGCATGCATGAAACATAAAAAGGCCAATATTTGCTTTCAATATATAGTGAAATCTGACCATTGTCTAGAAACCATCAAATTTTTAGCATGACCCCTGTCCAGGGAACCATTAAGAGTAAACAAAAAATTGTCACAATGTTAACAAAGAATAAATATCACAGTAAGCGTATACGGCAAAAACTAGTTAAAATGAGCTCTCTTGTGACCATAAGCAGCAAAGCAAACTTTATACTTACCATTGCAGACAATCTCTATGTAAAGCCAACATGGAAAGCCAACTTTCTTTGATACCAAAAAACCGATGCTTCAATGCATTGCTTGCTGCTCTACCTCTCTACTCTTCATCACATGCAGTTTATTTTAAAATGAGCTCTCTTGTGACCATTCAAAGCCCGGCCTGATCCAAATTCCTTCAAACAGATGGAACACTGATGTCCCTTTCCATCCCCCATTTCACCAGTCACCTTCTTCCACGAGTTCTCATTGGCTCTTTTATGTATAGTGTTGAGGCCTCCAAGTTCCTGATAAGAGCTGAAACTTTTGGTGCAAGTCTTGGATTTAAACTTACTTTTCTTGCCAGAGAAATGATCAAATGTCGTAGAAGATTCACAAGTAGTTGACATCTTGCTGCTACGATTCTCCATTATTTTAACTTCGTAAGAATAGAAGATAGTTTTCTTCCTCAGAGTAAACTTGACGTTTACGGATCGTACTAGATCCTCCAATCCATCCTTATTTTTCTTGAGATTTTGAGTACTGAGGTCTAGTTCTTTCAGGCATTTAGATTCAGCCAATGTGCAAAATTCTTCACTGGGATTTTCCAAGATAACATTTTCTTCCTCATCTTTAGCAAACCCAGAATCATGTTCAGCAGAAGCATCATTATTAGAATCTTTCGACCCACTTGTAGAAGAATCAAATCGAACCCCGTTGGACTTGAAAACACCATGTGGCAGCATCAACAAGCACACAGCTAACTCTTGTTCCTCTGGTTCCAATCCAAAGGAAGAAGAATTTCCTTTAAACCCAGAAAATATGAAGTTGAAATGGAATCAGCTTTGTTATGAACCATTCTACTGGTTCTCTTTCTCCTCGTACACCCCAACCGCTCATACTGAAATAGCCTATCCAGAATTTGATTCACACAGTTATTTTGATCTCTTTTCTGCCGACATTCATCAGAGGAGTGATGCCTCAAGTGATAAAACAGAGCTTTAGATGAGCCAAACCCTTTTTCACAGACTTCGCAGACATTTTCTTTCTCTTCCTTTGAAAAAATATCAGCCTTTTCTTTTGGGGGAGAAAACCGCAGTGTTTTCTTGGGATTTTCTCTAAGGCCATAACCAGATTGGCCTCGATCTTGAAAACCTATGTCGATCTCTCTTTTCTCATGGTTGTTTCCATGGCATGATCTCATGTGACATTCCAGGATTTCCCCAATCAAGAAATTCTTGTTGCAGTGCTCGCATACGTGTTGTCTCTGTTCTTGATCTTCCTCCATCGGTTCGGATGAGAAATTGGCTGTAATCAAGAAGCTCTGTTTTTCTCTCACTCAAATAGACGCTACGCATGAGTAGAAATAACACATAAGCTAGCATTTAAAAACAAATGCTACACAAGTAAACGCGCCCATGGAAAAAAAGGCGCTATTCTTTGATACCAATTAATTAAATGGTAAATTTCACTTTTCACTTAAATAAAAAGTATAAACTTTATATTTTAAAACATTACATTAAAAACTTTATACTAACTAAAAGTTACAAAACGATGTCTCTTTTTCTTCCTCATTTTGATTTTAGTTTTCATAACAAGGATTCTTGTTCGCGTTTTATGGCATTTTTACTTTTCCAATAAACTACAATAAAATAACCAAAACCCAAGCACGCCCTTATCCATTTTCCACTAACTCGAGACTAATCAAACTTGTTTTGTATTTCTGTTCAAGACTCCTAGACATAGTTTCTGGAATTGCTGAAACGGGTTTGGTTAGTCTTGGGTTTGTGCAAAACAGGTAAGGCTGCTTGGGTTTCGATTATTTGTTTGTTTAAATATTTTTGTATCCCGAACAATCGTTAAATGTTTGATCGTTTATTTCTTGAATTATCATTGAGAGAAGCTGAACGAGCTTTATAAGGCTGACCACTCAAATAATACTCCAAAATTTTAACATATTTAAATATGGGCCTAAACCATAGGCTTAATGAGACTGTAGATTCAAGATTGGGTAATTCTTCATAGCTTTACATAGTGTAATATGACATTTACTTTAGCTTTGTTGTAATTGTTAGGGAGTCTCATGGAATATAAGTAATGGTTTGACCTCTTTCTAAATAGTTGTTCTTACTATAATGGCGAGGAACACCATGTTGGATTCTAATTATAAAGCCATAAAACATTAATAGTATCAATGTGATCTTTGTATATAAAAAAGAATGCATGGCCAAAAGATGAAAGGTCAATGACAAACGTCATTTCCAAAGTAGTAGGCTTTCACTGTTATCATTTTACATGATCCTAAAACACTGATAAAATGTGGGTGCTCCATCCTGTGTAGGAAAGGCCTTATGTAATGCATTGGAAGAACACATTTTCTTATTTTGCTTATAAATTAATCATCCGTAAACATGTCTAGACTAGAACACATTATCTTGTTTGGTTGAAATAAATATTCTCTGGTATGTTCTCATATTGTGATCTAACTGATATTATGATGATTTTACAGGTTAGAAAACATAAAGAGTGAAGGAAAGAAGAAACACGAAAGTTTATACTGGTTCAATTGTCTAAGAGAACCTACATCCAATTGCTCGTGTGCAAATCTACTATGATGGAGTCAACTTTCCTAGAGATTACAAGGTATTCAAGAACAAAGAAGAAAGAATTGAAAAACTCTCCCGCACAAGCCTCGTTTACAGGTTAACGAAACCTTTTCAAGACTTTTTCAAGTATCTCGTTATCGAATGATCTCATTCTTCTTTTTCTGCTATTGTTGCATTTTTCTCTCCATTCTCTTCTTAATTCTTCATGGATCTGAATATATATATTCTTGTATGTTATGATTGAGTTGTTAGAATAGGGTAGTTATCTAGGTCCACATTAGTAGCATGACAGTTAGTTGAAACTTTCTATAAGCCTATTGATGTGGCTAACTAATTCAAAGTTGAGTCACAATGCTACAAAATTTCAACCTTGAATCAAGCTTGAGACAGGACCCCAAACCTGAGATTTTCCAGCTTTACTTCAAACCTCGGTTTGAACCAGGTTTCACATTTATCAAGTTTAAGCAATGTTAACACCTTACCCAAGTAACAGACTTTGTAATCATATCAGCAGCATTTTCATCAATGTGAATCTTTTCTACTGATACCTTACCTACTGGAATTATATCTCTGATAAAATGCATCCTTATATCAATGTGTTTTTCCCTTTTAGTGTGCATCTTATTTTTGGTTAGGTGAATAGAATTTTGGTTGTCACAGAACACAGTTGCACTATCCTGTTTAGCACCTAGTTCTGCAGTAATTCACTTTAACCATATTGCTTCCTTTACTACTTCAATAGTTGTTATGTACTCAGCTTCTATAGTAGATAAATCTACCACTAGTTGAAGGGTTGCTTTCCAGCTAACAGTGCATCCAAAAACGATGAAAACGTACCCCGTCAATGATCTTCTTTTGTCCAGGTCACCTATAAAATGAGAGCCTACATAGCCTATTATAATTTCTTTTCCAGGACTTGCCTTCTCAAACATCAAACCACTATTTGTAGGTTCTTTCAGATACCTCATAGTCCACTTCACAGCTTCCCAATGGTATTATCCTGGTTTAGCCATGAATCTGCTTACTAGTTAGCTGCATAGGCTAAGTCCAATCCTAGACAGACCATTATATACATTAGGCTGCCAATAGTATTAGTATAGGGAATTTTATACATTTGATTCAGTTCTTCATCTGTCTTTGGTGACTGATCAAATGAAAGCTTGAAGTGTTTAGCTATATGTGTTTTGACAGGCTTTGATTTTATCATGCCAAACCTGTTCATATCTATATGGATATATTCTTCCTGAGATATAAACAGTCTATTGTTCCTCTTATCTCTACATTTATCATTTCCAAGTATCCTTCTAGCTGCTACTAAGTCATTCATTTTAAATTTCCTATGTAGTTGTGCCTAAAGTTATCTAATTTCAAGCATATTAGATGATGCTATTATCTATGCTTTTGTAATACACACAAATGTCATACTTAATTCTTGTGAACCTAATCTTAGTCATAAACTCATCAAATCTCAAGTACCATTGTCTAGGGCTTTGCTTTAGGCCATAAAGAGATTTATGGATTAGACATACCTTGTTTTCATCTCATTTCCTTATAAACCCATCAGATTGTGTCATGAAGATTATTTCTTCTAGATTTCCATGTAAAAGAGTTATATTTACATCCATCTATTCTAGTTTCAGCCCAAACTAGGTGTCTAGTGTTAGAAGTAATCATATAGAAGTGTGTTTCACTACTAGTGAATATATTTCTAAATATTATATTCCTTCTCTTTGACTGAAGCCCTATGCCACCAGTTTATTGAACTCATCAATGCGATCTTTAAGATTCTTGCCATCTACCATCTTATAGGAGAATAACTTGGCCTTAAGGTACAGTCTGCTTTACAAATTTTTTGTCATCCAGACTTTACAATTTAAGCCAAACTTCTCCAACTATTTTCATCTTCGTGATCTCACTTAGGACCTTGTCACTAGTATTAATGTATTGTAAGCCATCTACATGATATGTTTTTCTACTCTTTAGAATAGCTTGCGGGCATTTTAATTTCTCCCTAGAGTGCCTTATTAGTGCTAGATTTCCCAAGAGTGCCAGCATCTTCATTTTTCAGATGGCAAAGTCATTTGTGCCATCAAATTTCTATGTCATGCTTGGTGGAGGTAGTTTCCATATCATAAGCTTTCTTGGACAACTTTGATGAATTCTTGAATTACAATCTAGCAATCTTGATATTTTGAGATTATTTAAACTTTGAAGCTTTTAACTTTTGTATGATAACCTTGAATTTGATACTACTTTTATTTTGATTCTAACTTAACTGATACTGTGATGATTTTGAAGGTTAGAATACAGAAAGAGTGAAGGAGAAGAAGATTTAGAAACATGAAAGTTTATACTGGTTCAGTTCTCTAAGAGAACCTACATCCAGTTGCTAGCCTGCAAATCTACTATGATGGAGTCAACTTTATAAGAGATTACAAGGTATTCAAGCATAAAGAATAAAGAATTGAAAAACTCTCCTTACAAGCCTCGCTTACAGGTAATAACAGAACCTCTTCAAGACGTTTTCTAGTATCTCTTTATTGAATGATCTCTCTTTTCTCTTTCTATTGTTGTTGCCTTTTTCTCTTTGTTTTCTACTTAACTCTTCATGTATCTAGGTCCACACCAATAGCATGACATTTAGTGAAAACTGCCTATAAGCCTATTGGTGTGGCTAACTAACCCAAAGTTGAGTAATAATGTTATATCTCATTTCGTCCTTTCTGCCAGATTGCGTACAAATTTTGTTTGGATTTCGCACCAAAGTTCTCACTTTTCACTTTCACTTGAAGGACAAAGTTGAAACTAGAATACTTAGAAAACTGATTCAAATGTATGGAGCAAGATATTGTAGCATTTCTCAAAATTTTAATCACTGGTTTAAATGAACCCTAAAGATTTTGTTTAATTGAAGCTTATTCTTATTTTTATACTAAAGTATTTGAGAGAGTTGGACAGTTATTTTCTCAATAAAACATAGCTAATTTTAAAGAAAAAACCGTATATTAATGTGATTAATATGGCTGGTTGAAATGTCAAGTCTAGATAGTTGAATATTTAGATTGACTTTGCTCACTAATAATGATCATAAATATATATATATATATATATGAATGAAATTAATAATCCTCATGGTTTATGCTTTCCATTGATGAAACATAATTTTGCTTTCCATCCAACCATGTGGGTTGGGAGAAAGCTGATGAAGAGAGATCATAATGATCGTGGTGGTTTAGTATCATAAATGGTGCTAACTGCATAAGAAAGTGGTCGGTTGGATCTAATTAATATATTGTATTTGTCTCGTTATCAGAGAACATTTTCGTTTGGATTGAGGAAATAAGTGAAAATGTAATATGTCTAAATGTTGTTTATGTAATATGTATTGAGGTTGTTTAGTTATTGGCCAAGGAATTCAATTTTATGTCGGTATATATGTGAATATTTCCTTAGCCTAATGGTTCTTTTTGATATATACTGATAAAATAATTCGGGATAAAAAACATAGTTGTTGGGAGAGGGGGAATTACATAACTTAGGGTTGAACCCTAGACTATAAATATTGAAATTCTGACTTTATAAACCAATAAGGCCCTGGTCAATTTATGAAAATTAAAATATAGATATATATAACCATACAATCAAATAAAAATGCACTATTATATCTATTAAGGACATTTTAAGATAAGTAAGTAGTCTGACACTGTATTTAACCCTTTTTGTCAAATTACATTGCAAATAGAAAAAAGATGTGATATAACTTAAACTAATTTCTCAAGAAATATATTCCACACTATTGAAAGAGTGATCGGTGAAAGCCATTGAAACCAAGTTTGATATGATAGGAGCACTCTAAGATGAACAAGACTATGTCAGACATTGCCCTAGTAGATAAATGCAGTATAAATTGGGGGTGTTGTTCATGGGGCACGGAGTGGCAGTGGCTCACGCAAGTTGAGTGAGAAGGACTTTCTCTCTCTCGCCCGACTCCTCTATCTAATAAACTAAAAAAACCCGACACTAGCTTGTTGGAACATTTTCATAAAGTAGCGTGTAATAACTATTTATTTCTCAGACATTTCTATTACTGAATTTTTTATGAATATATTGAAAGTTTTATTTTAAATTAAAGCATGGACCATCACGTAGAACACGATCACAACTTCGAATAAAAGAAGGTAATCAACAAATAGAAGAACAACTCCCGATAGATGAAGAATTGTTTCAAACACAAGATGAAGACGCATAGCCTACAACGGAAGACGATACACAACTCACACCTGAACAAGAGGAAAAACAATCTGAAGAAGAAGACGAGGATGATGAAAATGAAAATGATGAAGATACATATGAAGAATCTGTTGAAGAAGAAGGCAATGAAACAGAAAAAGAAGAAAAAGAATCTGAGATGAAATCAATTGAAGAAAGCGCGTACAATTCAAAGGTAAAAACATCTTTATATTTTGATATCTGTCAATAATTTAGATACTGTTGTGATTTAATTTTATTACCAATGCGGGATAACCCTTTGCTTGTTCTACCAAGAAAGTGGAACTTCAAGCACCGAATAAATCTCTATTCCAGCATTTCTTTCATTTCAACGATAAAGAAGATTTTGAACTCCAAGCAACAAAGATGTTTCAAAGAAAAATATTTCAGACACTTATTGCAAATGTAAATTCATAGCTTTCCCTTATAGCTATTCATGCATCTAATGAGGAGGCAATGTCGTACCATCATCAAAACTCAAGGGGTAAGCTTTAACATTGATGGTAATGTTAGGCATAAAAGAATTTGCACTAGTGTTAGGCTGAATTGTGGGGAGTATCCACTGATACAAAGGGGGAATGAGGGAAGGAATCCTAAAAGAGGCTGTTTTCCCATCAATGAAGTCGATAACGCGCAAAAACCTTGCATTCTCATTCAATGCGATGCAAGGATCGAAAGAGGAAAATAAGATAAAGGTTGTGCGGTTATACTTCTTGGAAAACCTTCTCTTAACTCATCAAGTGAGCATAAAGATCGAGATTCAACATGTCGATATAACTGATGACGAGGAAACATTCGAGAGATATCAATGGGGGAAGGCTGTCATACGAACTAACAATCAAATTCATTAAAGATTATCTTAAGCACGTAGATTCGATGGGATATGGAGTTGGTGGTTTCCCGTATGCTTCGATCATTTGGGCGTATGAGACTATCCCCAACATTTCATCAAGGAAAAATAAATTTGACAAGATGATAGCGACAACAATTCCAAGGATTTGCGACTGGGAATCACATGTACAGCCCTCGTGGAATGACTTGGCCAATATTATTTTTAACAATAACATGATATGCAATGTAATTACTGGTATTTAAAATTATTTACTGTTGTTGAAGAATCTGCTTCTTAATAATCTTATTTTATTAATTGATCAAACAACTTCGAATCGTGTTGACAAGAACGATATCGACCCGGAAGGAACTGGAAGCACCATACATAGAGCCTTTTCGTAACACTAAAGAGACAATGACAAAAGGAAAGGAACCAATAATGGCTATTGTCCAATCCGAGGAAGAGGACTCATTTGAGAAACTAACGAAGAAACCTCGTAAGAATGAAGGAGAAGCAGGGAGTACCGGACCAAGAGCCGATGACAAAACAAAGGTCCAATTACATTTGATATTCGAACGCTTGAATACAATATCAAACGACATTAAAAAAATTGAGAGATTAAACCAACAAGCTGGGCAGCAAGAAACGGTACATGCCTTCTTATTGGGCCTATGTGCCATTTTTCTGTTTTAGTTATGAATTTGATAAAAAATTTTACATTTTTCATTATTATCGGCAAACAAACAGTCAATAGAGCGGAAAACAGAGTTTAGGTATCTGGGTTCTGATTATATTCTTCATAACATTGCAGATTGTGGGGATATCGAAGGATTTTCAGAAGAAGAAACGATCGGATACAATGGCATCAGATTCTGAAGACTCATACAGTAGCAGTAGCAGCCATGGTCAACTCGACCAACATTTTACTGGTGAGTTGGTGGTCTCAGATAAGATCTTGGTTTATTTCGAAATGTTGGTTGTTGGAAATGATAATTGCATGGCACTTAGGGGGTATTCGCCACACATGATGTCATGGATTTAGGTCATTCAATGTACTTTGAAAGTCACGATCTGAGGTTCACAACTTGTGATGGGTACCCAAAATTAAACGTATGTACCTCTCCTTCTTTTCATTTCGACGGCAACCCATTTTCTGTAGATGATGCTTCGGGAATTCTACCACTTTTTATCCCACATTCTATTCTTTCGCTAATGACTATAATATCAGAAAAGTCACTTGGAGCATTTCCAATCATTCTATCATGAAAACCTCAAGGTATTTGATGAGCATTCCAACTATTTTTTAACAAGACAGATGTGGATAGTTGTGACTTGACTGAATAAGCGATATCTTATTGTCAAAAGAGAAAATATGAGATATTTTAAGTTTTAATTAATAAGGATGAGAATGTCTCATAGACAGTCTAAGGTTAATATGACCGATCCTAATGTGGCACAATAATTGTTGGATTGTTTTATTGTGATTAGTAAATGTGAAATTTATATGTTTTCTATGATTGCATTCATGCATCACGCTTACTTTTCAAGTTCTAGGTATTTATCAATTATATTGAATCATGTATATTTTAAATTTCAGTTATCAATATTATATGCTTGTTTATTCACGTGGAGACCTGAACCCCACTAGATATACTGATTCTGATTTTCAATCAGACAGAGACAATCGGAAGTGGATTGAAAATCAGAATTAGTATATCCAGTGGGGTTCAGGTCTCCACCTGAATAAACAAGCATATAGTTTCTCTTTCTCCTAAGATACTTGAGAATGTGTTTTACTGCAATCCAGTGTTCTAAACATGTATTCAATTGATAACGACTGGCAATTTCTGCTACCTAACAGATGTCCGATCTCGTACACAATATAGTATACATGAGACTTCCAACTGCTAAAGCATAGGGAACCTTTCTCATATCCTCTTACTCCTGAGATATCTTAGGACATTACTCCTTAGAGAGGACAATTCTATGTTTGGTCGATTGTTGACCTTTCTTAGAATTCTTCATTGAGAATCTCTCCAGCGCCTTATCAATATAAGATGCCTGAGAAAGTGCCAAGAACTTGTTCTTTCTATCTCTTAGAATTTGGGTGCCTAGAATATAGCTCGCTTCTCCCAAATATTTCATTTGAAATTTCTCAGCTAATTACTTCTTTACTTTTGACAAAGTTTTTACATCATTTGTAATGAGTAGAATATCATCAGCATAAAGAACTAAAAAAACCACTATCTTATCTTTGGTGTATTTATAAACAAAGGTTTCGTCAACATTTTGCTCGAAGTCATAAGACTTTATAATCTCATCAAAGGTAAGATCCTAAGATCTAGATGCTTGCCTTAATCCATAAATGGATTTAAGCAACTTGCATACTTTCTGATCTTGCTCATTTTGTACAAACCTTTCTAGTTGCATCATATAGAAGCTTTCTTCAAGAGAGTCATTCAGAAAAACTGTTTTGACGTCCATTTTCCGTATCTCATAATCAAAATTAGCGACTATGGACAAAAATATGCAAATGGATTTTAGCATAGCCACATGAGAGAATATCTCTTCATAATCGACTCCCTCCCTTTGTGTATATACCCTACTAACCGTGTCTTGAAAGTCTCTACTTTCCCATCTGCACCTCTTTTCTTCTTGAAGATTTATTCACATACAATGGGCCTGACATCTTCAGGTGAATCTACAAGTTCTCAGACAAAATTAAAATACATAGATTTCATTTCCTGGTTCATGACATCTTGTCATTTTTCCTTTTCAGGATCATCCATTACTTCTTCATAAGATAATGGATCGTTCTCATTAGTGTCTAACACTAGGAATTTGCCTCTAGTTCGTAGTGAACTAGTTGTCTCACAACCCTCCCACTACGACGTTGCACCGAGGTTTTCTTTGGATAAGCTGTGATTTTTCTGGTTTGTCATTTATCAATAGAAATTGAAGGTGGTATATTCTTCTGAGATATATTTCTGAAATTAACGGGTGGTTTTTGATGGAATATCAAGTTCGTGATTTTGATTTTAAAGCTTGAAGAACATGATGAACACTCGAGGGAAATCCACCAGTTCAGAAATTCTCTGATACAGAGTAAAGGTTAAAAATCATTTTCCCTTAATCTATTCGTTTTAATTTTATATATGCATGATCAAACAAAAATATGTTTTAAATAATTTAATATGATTAAATAAGTTAAATAAAAAAAAATTATATTCTGACCACGAACTGTTCGTAGCTCAAATCTAATTTTCTTTAATTTTAAAACCGATCGATCCTAGCAATTGGTATCAGAGCATAGATTTAGGATTGTGCATATAGATAATTAAAATGAACGTATCATGAATTTTATGGATATTAGCATATGTTTGTATGGTAGATTTAAAATTGTTTTCAATATGTTTTTTCATTGGATCCGGAACTATTGGCTCTAGGTATTTTTTATTTAAAATTGATTTACTCCAAATTTGAGACATAGAAAATTATGTAATTTAATTATTGCAATTGTTGTAAATTTTAAATTCGTTGTAAATTCATCGTCGCCTCAAAATTGTCGCCAGAAATCACTCGAAACCACCGCTAAGAGGTTGTCAGACAGCCACCGAGAAGATGCCAGAAAACACTATTTTTCACGCTGGTACTGTTTCACCGGCCTTCATGTCGGTACTGTTCACCTGCGGTATTGTTTACGCCTATACTGTTCCACTGGCAGTACTGTTCACCAGCGGTACTGTTCACCACTGGCAACTGCTCGCCGTTGCTGCCATGTGTTGTCCCTTGCATGGTAGAGTCCTAATCGGATTAGAAAACCTACAAGTTTTGGAAACTCATTGTTTTAGAAAACCTAGGGTTTGTGAAATTCAAATTTTGAAATATGATTTCAAAATCAATTTTAGTCTCTTATTTAATTTTAATTTAATTTGGTAAATTTTTCAACACTTGTATAATTATAATTTTTTTAAAAATTGGTTTAAAAATAAATCAATTTAGTAACTACTTGATAATTTGTTTATGAAAGTAAAAATATGTTGAAAAATTAAAAATTGAAAATTGAAAATTATTTTTTAAATGGGACTAATATTTTTGAAGTGTTACAAAATGGTGGGACAACACGGAGACGAAGGGAAAAATTACAGATGCCATGAAGATTAGTTCATAAATTAATTTATAATTTATTTATTATTCTTTTACGGGTTGCAATTAGAAATGAGCTAATAGAGAGGTTAAATTTAATTGTATGATTTAATTTAATCATGCATCATCATATAACATATCATATAGATTAGGGATATGCTAATATCAAATTATCATATAGCATGTACATGCATCATTGTAGATTAATTAATAATTGCTATTATTTAATTACAATGTGAAATTTATAATGGTTATGATTTAAAATTGGGATTTAAAATTAATAAAGGATTTATAAATTTCATCATGTTTTTCAAATTAATAAAAGTTATGTTTGTTTTGAAAAAGAACCAAAAAAATCCAATTTTTCAAAAACTAAGTGGGAGGGTCGTTTACGTTGAAACGTTCCCAAAGTCTCCAACGCAAACTTGATCATGCCACGAGAAAGGGTTAGAACCGCCCAGCGATCCTCACTTGAATGTGAGAAACCTTGAAATCGTGTCGTTTTGAGTCATCGAGTTGCTTCAGAAGCTAAGACTTCTAAAAGGAGTGGTGGGGCAGGGTCATCCCATAGACGAACTGTTAGTCCATAGCAACATTTAAGAGTCGATGCATTAGTTAAACACTGAGACTGAAGCATATTGGAATCCCCTCATAGAGGCTAGTCAATAGGACCAATGTGCAAAACCATTGGTGATTGGTTAAGCTAGATGTGGAGACATTTGAGCGTTAACCAAATGAGAGGAGTCTCGATGTGATAGGAGATAGTTTGGACTTCATCCCTTGATGAGACAAGCCATCATTTTTTATCGTAACATCATTGAGAAAATATTTTAATGGATTTTAAAATATTTAGGAGTTTCATCATGCATCATACTTTCTTAAACAATTGAGCATTTATTTACACCACTTTATTTATTTTTTTCAGTAATCATGTCGTTATCCCCTCTCTCAACTATTCTTAATGCGAACAAATTCAACGGTATTATGTGGATTTAAGACAAAATCTTGATATCGTACTAACGATAGAAAAGCACAAGTTCTTACTCGCTACCTCTTGTCCTCTCGAGCTTATTGTTGAATCGACTCAAGAGGAAAATGATGCTTATACTTCTTGGTTGCGTTCTAATGAGATCGTCAGATGTTACATCTTGACATCTATGAGCAATGTGTTGTAACAACAGCATCAGAACTTTGAGACCGCCGCTGAGATGATATTAAACATTACTAAAATGTTCAAGGACCAAGGTCGTCAAGCCAGACAGATAGTTGTGTGTAACTTCATGAACAGCAGGATGGAACTTGAAATTTCTGTCAGAGAACATGTGATGTTGATCATAATTTATCTGAACGAAATGGAGATCATGGGTGCTCAGTTCGATGGCGAGACTCAAGTGGATATGATCATAGATATTTTGCCTAGTACCTTTGAGAACTTCAAGCTTAATGATTCGATGAATAAGTTGAACTACTCATTTCTTGAGCTCATGAAGGAGCTGCAAGTTGCTGAGACCCTATTTTTGAAGGGTGAGGAGAAATCTTGAGAGGCTAACTTTACTTAAAGTAGGCCTTCCACCTCTAGCTCTAAGAAGAAACAGAGAAGGGGTCTAATGAAAGAAAAGAAGTAGAAGCCGAGAGCTGCCAAAGGCAAGACCACCGCGAGAGTAGACAATTCGAAAGACAACTGTCATCACTGTGGAGCTGCTGGTCTTTGAAAGCGCAACTGCCCAGATTATCTCAAATGATTGAGATGTAAAGGTATAGCAATTGTTACTGAGGCCTGTTATGTAGCTGGCTCTATTTTTTCTTGAATCGTATGCTCTACAGCTAATAACCACATATGTTGCTCCCTGCAGGGGTTCAGGGAAATCAGAAGGCTTGACGAGGGGGAGTTCAGCTTCCGTTGGGGGAATGAAGCACTAGTATCGGCCGCATCAATGGGAACTTTTTAATTATGTTTTGAGAAACATTTTATTATTTTTCTTGATGTTTATTGTCTTGAGTTTTAGGAAGAATTTGATTTCTATTGGTGCATTAATTGAGCAAGGATTTGATCTAAAATTTATTGGTAAAGATATTAGTATTTTTAGAAATGAATGCTTAATTACTATCGCACGAAAGGTTAATAAGTTGTATCACGTAAAACCTGTAGTACCCATGATTTATGACACTGAAGTGAATATCGATTCACATAAAGATAGTAAAAGGTTGAACTATGACTAAACTGATCTAACCTATCTGTGGCACTTACATCTTGGACCTATTAGCCTAAACAGTATTAAAAGACTTGTGAATGATGGTCCTTTGCAATCTTTAAGTGTGGGTTCACTATCCACATGTGAATCCTGTATAGAAGACAAAATGACTAAGAGACCTTTTTCATCAAAAGGTGAAAGAGCCATTCAATGCCTCCAGCTCATGCATAGTGATGGATGTGGACCATTGAATATCTAAGCAAGAGGAGGTTATGAATACTTTGTAACCTTCACTAATGACTACTCACATTTTGGTCATATGTATCTAATGAATCAAAAGTCTGAAACCTTTGAAAAGTTAAGAGAATATAAGGCATTCGTTGAAAAGCAATTAGAAAAATAAATCAAAACACTACGATATTATCGTGGTGCAGAGTACATGCTAGGAGAGTTCGAGAACTTTCTTAAGGAAGAATGTACTCTTTCTCATCTTATAACGCCTGGTACGCCACAACAAAATGGAGTGCATAGAGAAGGTTTCCATGATGAGGTACTCATCCCTCCCAAATTCATTCTGGGGATACCCCTTACTAACAGCGGCATATATTCTGAACCAATTCCGTCAAAGATGGTGCATAGTACGCCATATAAAATATGATATGGGCCAAAGTAGCCCGTTCACCATTTTAGAATATGGGGTTTCCCTGCACATTTTCTAAGACCGAAGACAGGAAAGTTGACCAGTCATTCATAATTGTGCATGTTTGTAGGATATCCTATGAGAACGAAGGGGCATATCTTCTACAGTTTGACTGATAAGAAAACATTCGTTAGCACGGATGCTCATTTTCTCGAAGAAGATTATATTAAAACTATACAGCCGAGAAGCACACTTGTGTTAGAGGGATTATTGAGTGGGAGAACACTGACTCCCCAATCAAAAATTATTTCTGATTCAATAATGGAAGAACCACGACTGGAGCCTCGACGTAGTGGGAGAGTTGTGTGACAACCTAAAAGGTACATGTCCTATGGAGAAGCTTTCACAGTTGTCTCGCACAAGGACCTAGATGAACCAATCTCTTACTCGGAGGCCATGGTTGGTCTTGAAACAAACTTATTGCAGGAAGCCATGAACGTTGAGATACATTCGATATACTCGAACACAGTCTGGAAACTTGTAGATCCTCTTAAGGGATAAAACATGTAGGATACAAATGGATCTATAAGAAGAAAAGAAGTATGGATGGAAATGTAGAGACATTCAAAACTAGGCTAATAGCCACATTTTCATCTACTAGGTTATCATCTTTAGTCATTTGAAAAAAACTGTCATGACAAGAGGGTACAATGACGGGGAATCTCTGTCATCGTAGGTACCATGAAAAATTGATAGATGACGGAGAATCCTCGTCATCTTAGGTACCGCATATATGATATGGAATTCTCGTCATCTAAAGTTCAAGAAAAAAAATCTTTTATTTAATTAAATTTCTGCAGCTATATAATATTGGTCTGAGATAGTTTCCAACAATAATATAAATCATAAAATCTCAGATGGTCCCAGCCAATGATATAAATCATTAATCCTCTAGATACTTCTGCTAACAATATATGACATCAATCCTAGATAGTTCCTTATCGATAATATAAATCATAAAATTAAGAAAGTTCATGAGATATAAGTTTCATTATTGAAAAATTACTAATTGATAAAATACCAAATTTTGGTTGCATATTCGGAAACCATAAAATGTTTATACAAGTATAGGCATCTAAAACATTCCATTGCAACTCAAAAATAGAAGAAGTGCAGAAGAGAGGTAAGTATTTTAGCCAAATCTATTTGAGATACAGTTTTTTACTACAAGATCGATGAGTACTGCAAAAACATAAGTTTAAAGGACTTCTGGGCATGATACCCACCTAAAGAAACATTGACAAATTTTTCTAAAAGTTCCTTTCAATGACCCAAGCCCAAGAACGGAAACCAAATCTTCTATCACATTATAACTCTATCCAACGAGTGTCAACAAAGAAACAGAATCAAGTGCAAGATCTAAAGTAAAAAAGCTGCAAAATGAAAAAGAAAAGGAACTCATCAGATGAACTAAAACAACTAGAAATGTAATGAATATATAATATAAAGCATCAACACGTTGGAAAAATCTTACATATATACCAATCGTAAAGGTGATAATGTTTATGAGAATGACACAAGAAATTGATAGAAGAAAAAAATTATAATTGTAAGACGAGGAATCTTACAAGTGATGTAAAAATGGTCTCTAGATAATAAGTAAAGCATATACAACAGGGTCTCTAGATAATAAGCAACATTAACAACTGCAGTCTACTCATTCATATAATAATCAAAAGGAGAAGTGGGAAAACTGTAAAAGAGTAAAGAAGTTGGTACCTTCAAGGTTGAAGATTCTAGTAAAGCTGAAATCTGTTCCAGCAGTTGTAAAGTGATTCCAAGTTTTTTTATGGGAATAAGTGCCGACTTACCAGCTTTAACAGTTTCTATAGCATAGCTGCAAAAAAATGCTACTTTTTCATCTTCCTTTGAGCCCTCACCAGCTTAGCATAATGACTTTCCCAATGCTTCCAAATCAATATCATTATTACTAGAAAGAATATAACAAAAAGCTTCACTTATTACACCATTACATTCAATTCAGTGATATTGGCAAGTGGCTCGGAATAAGAAGATTACATCTAATACGTATTCAGATAATACTGAATGTGGTTCCGCAAGGAAAATGATACTTTGATATACACAGTCAATAATCTTGATTTCATCCAGAAATGCAAATGTCCAAAACAACATCAAAGAAATAAACTTTATAGATCAAAAAATAGCAAAAAAATCTCACACAAAATTCAATGCTAAAACTGTCCCAATTCTAGTAAATCAGTGTATACATTAATAAAGCATATGTGTATTATTCTCTGATAACTAGCATAGGCCATTTAGTATCCCAATTTTGGGATTTTTAAAATGTGAATCATCTTACTTACTTGCTCAAAAAGAAGGATTATTCGATGTTGATTACATTCACTAAACATTATGTTCAATAGTATAGATAACATAGCTCCATCCAACAAAGATACATCATGAAAGCTTTTGATCTGTAAAAGAATTGCCTCAAGATTAAGCTGCAGTATTAGTATGATTGCTCCAATAAACATGTCTTCAAAAATAAAATAAAATAATCATAGACTATAAAGCAAAACATATCACCTGTACAAAGGAAGCCAATCACCCAGCCCAGCTCTGCACTATCTTTTCCTAATGTGACCTCTCTCAACACAGAAGGTAGCAGTTCAAGCTTTCCCTGCAGCATCCACAATGGAAAATCTCCATCTTCATATCCATAGAACTGTCTGAATTCGATATGGATTGAAACAATTTCATCCATCATAATTTGTTCTAGTCTCATTGTTGCTTCAGTAGCATATATCTGAAATATTGTAAGACCAATATGGAACCACTTCTTATCAGCAAAGTTAAATTGTAATCAAATTCGATATACTCCACTAGACCACTATGAAATAACAATTACAACATTTTAGCAAGTACCTTTGTAGAAAACTCCTTCGCTCAGGTTAAAAATGGTAATCCCAACATACCCATTGGGCTCGAGATCAATACAATATCAATGGAACTTAGGTTCCAGAGCTGTAAGTTCTTAAAATTTTTATACCAAGGTTCTGCAAATATTAAAGTACTCGAATTAAGAGGAATCTTAATTCAACATACATCATATAAAACTAGCTCTCTAGATAATAAGTAAAAACATATACAACAGTAAAATGATAGCAAGCCAAACCAACAACAACAAGAGCAGATTACAAGGAAAATAAAATCATACACAAGAATATAATCAGTCAGAAAATGAACATCAAAGACAGGAATAGGATTAGTTAAGAAAAAAGCTCACTCAAAAGGAGGAGAGGGAGAGAGAGAGAGAGATCTGCAGAAAGAGACCTGAAAGGTAAAGAGAGGATGTACCGCCAAAGAGAGGGCTGATAGAACTACATTGTGAAAGGCGAGGCTAGGGCTCGGGGCAGATTGATGGCTTGGCTTCAAAACTAAGGCCTTTATATCTGAATCTGAGGTGCTAGAGCACTTCAAAGAGGCGAGGCCAAGGCTTGGGGCAGATCTAACAGCTTGGTTTCAAAACTAAGGCCTTCATGTCTGAACTGAAGCTGAGGGAGAAAACCCTCATCGTCGAAGAAGAAATTGTAGAAACAGAGGGAGATGGCGTGCGAATGGAGAAACCTTGCTCGAGCCATAGTGGAAGCTCGCCGTCAAAGATTACCATCGAAGCTCGCCTGGAAGCTGCCATGAATCACCTTGCGCGCGGTCAGGAAGAGGGAGCTCCAACTCGCCAGTTACCGCTCTGTAAAATGAGAGGAGAAAAATGCAAAGTAAAAGTGAAATTAGGTTTAGATTGATTATATAATGTGGTATTTTTGTAAATAAAATGAAGATTGAATTAAATAATAAATTTTTTTACACTATAAATAATGACAGATTTTTTTTTCCACTGTCATAATAAGAAGTTATATTGACAGCCCAAAAATTAGTTGTCATAGTAAACAACACATTTATGATAACTAATTTTTGAGTTGTCATCTTACCCGAATTACCCCACCCTACACTATTTTTTTTTGACAGATTTTAGAGAGTTGTCACTGTATCAAAGATGTGGCTGTCATCTAAAGCTAAAATTGTAGTAGTGAGATAAGAGATTTTACACGCCTACTTTAGTCCAAGTGGGAGATCGTCGGAATATGTCCATAAAGTAGCGTCTAATAACTATTTATTTGTATTTAGTTATTTCTCAAACATTTGTATTACTGAATTTTTTATGAATGAATTGAAAGTTTTTATTTTAAATCAAAGCATGTTTATAAATTACTTAAGTCCTGGAACTATTGTCAACGAAAGAAGAGTGAAGACAGAAGTGTATACAGACGAACTCTTCTAAATAGTTCAGAATGATATTCGCAATCTTAGGATCGACTGGACAAACAAATCTGAATATGACTGTTAGGTTGAGCTGTTGGATGTGCCTTGGGGAATAAGAGTGGAGACTCAAATAGTTAACCTAGACATGTTATGAACATGTTAAATAAACCGGTAACAAATTAGTTTAGAGCCCAAAATCATTTACCTAACTCTAAATCTAATTGTTACAACTTAAGGGTATTTTCATAATTACCTTAATCCTAAGATGAATAGGTAACTTGACTTGGTTAGTTACAATCTTTGATATGTAAAATGAGTGAGTTCGAATTGGCAGACAAAACATCGGCTGTTGGGATTGTAATTTAATTAAGTAGGAGTTACGTGGTTGACAGATATGAAAATTCATTGTTGGATTGCGACAGCAACAATATCACCTTATGTTTTATTGATGGGTGTGTGAATAAATTAATTTGGCCAAGTATTTGATGAAATGAGTCATTGAATAAGATTTGTGAATTGTACGAGACAATTCACTATAATGTATTTTTTATTCACAGTCAATAAATGAGTTAATGATATAATAACAAGAGGGGTAAAATGGTAGTTTTATATTCCGCTCTTGTTACTGATATTCACAACGAGTATTATGTTGAAATATTCTGTGGACCGTGAAAATAAATAGAGTGTATTTACACCAACAGAAAAGTAGTGCGCATGAATCGAGAGTTGATTCGGTATCGAACTTAGAGTCAAGTTGTACGATGTCAGGATTAAATAAGTCATGAATTTATGGAGATAAATCCGTGGGGTATTTGAATCCTAATCTTTGTTCATATGGGTCCATTCGGTCTCAAAAATAGCCCAGAGAACAGGAAAAGAAAAACGAACTAAGTTGGATCAAAATATATTTTTGTGCCAATGAATATTTTCTACACCTATATGTGATAGGTGATGTCATTTAAATTAGCTGAGTGTAATTATTGTATTGAATTAATTTATTTATTATTGGATAATTAGTTAAATAAAATTAATTAATTAATAATGAACAATTATATACAACTAAAACTCTAAGAGATCATGTAATTTTCGTCAATAATAGATAATTAGAGAAATTTTATAATATATGAGTATATTTGTAAATATCAAAAATTATCTTTTGATAAATATATAATAGCAATTTGATTGCAAAGAGATCATGAGTATTAGATACAATTGTTGTTATCAACAAATAGAGAGAAAGAACCCATACTCAAATTCCTACGTAAAATTCTTCTGAAATATATTTCTGAAATTAACGAGTGGTTATTGGTGGACTAAATCATTCGTGGAATATCAAGTTCATGATTTTGATCTTAAAGCTTGAAGAACACGAAGAACGCTCGAGGGAGTTTCACCAGTTCAGAAATTCTCTGTTACAAAGTAAAGATGAAAAACCATTTTTCCTTAATCTATACATTTTAATATCGTATATGCATGATTAAACTAAAATTGATTTTAAATTATTTAATATGATTAAATAAGTTAAATAAAAAAAATTATATTCCACCCACGAACCGTTCGTGGTTCAAATCTAATTTTCTTTAATTTTAAAATCGATCGATCCTGGCATAGCTATCTTTAGTGGCTGTGGGGACCGCTCTGTGGGATATCAATCGGTTCGGCTGGGACAGAATCGTCTCTTCAACTTCCTGACCCTAGACACTAAAAGGCATTCGGTAGGTTACGTTCCTTCGACACTCTATCAGCAGCTTATCCCTTAAGAGGTCTCAATCAGTCTTATTGTTATTGTGCTCTTTATGAGCGCATTTGGCTCCACAAAGGCAATCGCTCGAATGTTCTCCTGACCTAACATGAGAATGGATTGAAGGAAATTGCAGCACGAGGAATGCATGTGTCCTAACGTTGTGGGTCACGGGCGGGCAGCATTAACCTCAATTGAAATCAAGTTAATATATACATGATTATTCTGTCATTTTCTAGTCATAATGTCAAGAAAATAAAATGACGGGTTTTTCTTTGAAATTGTTAAGTTATGGGTTGGGTTAGATTGCAAACTTTTTGTAGTTGCCAAAACCATTATTCAGATCTATAAAAAAAAGCATCCAAACTTGCTTAAAGAAAGCTGGCAAGCTTTTAGCATGAATGTTCTTGATTAATATCTATTATGCTAATTCATCTTTCATCTCTTAATACTTAATAAAATCCAATTGTGATCCTCATTTTTTTAACAGAGGTGATGTGCCTGAATCATCTAAATGATAATAAATCCATCTTTCTTTTTTTGTTTCTACTATACTACATCAAGCATATTTTTGTTAGAAGAGTTGACATTTGGTGTTGTGTGTAGTTGGGAATAATTTCATCATGAGAATGTGTAGCTCAACTAGCTAACTCTTATATCAAAGATACTTTCCTCTGAAAACCAATATATGTTTATTGTATAGATTTTGGCATAACCAAATATAATTTTAATATGAACAATTTTTCTCATTTCGGAAGAAAAATACATTACACTAAGAATATATTGCAAAAACTATTTTTCTAAAAAGGTGGACTGGCATAGAGGGAAAAGCATCATTAGACAATCATGTGCTGAAAAATCCAGGTAGTATCCGTTTTATTAATAATAATGAAAAAGGTAAAAAAAATATTCAATTCATAAATAAAACAGAAAAACTGGCACACAGGCCCAATAAGAATGCATGCAAGCCCCAATAACAACTAAAACTAAAAATCTAGGTTCTAAAAAATAAGAACATTACCTAAATCTGTGTCTTCAACCTTTTTTGTCTGCCTTTTTCCCAACCTTTGCAAAAGCATTGCCAAAACAATGTGTCCTTAGCTCCTTCCACATAGTGAATCTAGAAGAAAATTACAACAAAAAATGGAGAATGAAATTCCTACAATAGTATCAAAGTCAATAAAGAATATTATGTATCAGTCATCACAGTAAGCATATAATGCAAAAACTAGATGATATGGTAATTATATTTTTAAATCCATAAGGAGTAAATCAAACTATATATTTAAACCCATATCAAGAGGTAGAAAGGTGATTGGTTGAGGAGGAAAAAAGAGGGGGTTGGGGTGGGGGTGGGGGTGGGGGATTAAGTATGAAGCATGCATGGAACTTATAGTGAAATCTGATTATTACCTAGAAACCTTCAAATTTTTAGCAGATCGAACATCAATCGTTGTAAATAAAAATAATAAAAGAAGTCGTTGCTTGGATATGCTGCAGTTACCAAGAAACCATATAAAATTATAATACCTCTGTCCAAGGAATCACTAAGAGTAAACAAAAAATCGTCACAAAGTTAAAAAAGAATAAGTATTACAGTAAGTATATATGGTAAAATCTAGTTAAAATGAGCTTTCTTGTGACCATAAGCAGCAAAGCAAACTTTATACTTACCATTGCAGACAAACTCTATGTAAAGCCAACTTTCTTTGATACTAGAAAACTAATGCTTCAATGCAGTGCCTGCTGCTCTACCTCTCTACTCTTCACCACATGCAGTTTGTTTTAAAATGAGCTCTCTTGTGACCATTCAAAGCCCGGCCTGATCCAAATTCCTTCAAACAGATGGGACACTGATGTCCCTTCCCATCCCCCATTTCACCAGTTTCCTTCTTCCCTGAATTCTCATTGGCTCTTCTATGTATAGTGCTGTGGCCTCCAAGTTCCTGATAAGAGCTGAAACTTTTGGTGCAAGTCTTGCATTTAAACTTACTTTTCTTGCCAGAGACATTATCAAATGTCGTAGAAGATTCACAAGTAGATGACATCTTGCTGCTACAATTCTCCATTATTTTAACATCGTAAGCATAGAAGATAGTTTTCTTCCTCAGAGTAAACTGGACGTTTACGGATCGTACTAGATCCTCCAATCCATCCTTATTTTCCTTAAGATTTTGAGTACTGAGGTCTAGTTCTTTCAGGCATTTAGATTCAGCCAATGTGCAAAATTCTTCACTGGGATTTTCCAAGATAACATTTTCTTCCTCATCTTCAGCAAACCCAGAATCATGTTCAGCAGAAGCATCATTATTAGAATCTATCGACTCACTTGTAGGAGAATCGAATCCAACCCCGTTAGACTTGAAAAGACCATTTGCCAGCATCAACAAGCACACAGCTAACTCTTCTTCCTCTGATTCCAATCCAAAGGAAGAAGACTTTCCTTTAATCCCAGAAAAATATGAAGTTGAAATGGAATCAGCTTTGTTATAAACCATTCTACTGGTTCTCTTTCTCCACGCACTCCCCAACCGCTCATACTGAAATAGCCTATCCAGAATTTGATTCACACAGTTATTTTGATCTATTTTGTGCCGCCATTTATCAGAGGACTGATGCCTCAAGTGACCAAACAGAGCTTTAGATGAGCCAAACCCTTTGTCACAGACTTCGCAGACATTTTCTTTCTCTTCTTCTGAAAAAATATCAGCCTTTTCTTTTGGGGGAGAAAACCGCAGTATTTTCTTGGGATTTTCTCTAAGGTCATAACCAGAATGGCCTCGATCTTGAAAACCCATGTCGATCTTTCTTTTCTCATGGTTGCTTTCATGGCATGATCTCATGTGACATTCCAGGATTTCCCCAATCAAGAAACTCTTGTTGCAGTGCTCGCATACGTGTTGTCTCTGTTCTTGATCTTCCTTCATCGGTTCGGATGACAAGCTGAAATCAAGAAGCTCTGTTTTTCTCTCACTCAAATAGACGCTACGCATGAGTAGACATAAAACATAAACTAGCATTTAAAAACAAATGCTACACAAGTAAAGGCACCCATGGAAAAAAAGGCGCTATTCTTTGAAACCAATTGGTAAATTTCACTTTTCACTGAAATAAAATGTTTAACCCTTATATTTTAAAACATTACATTAAAAATTTTAAACTAACTAAAGGTTATAATTTAAAATCTGAATCAAACTCCATCCATTATACCGAATGACATTGTTTTGTTATACACAAAATGACGTCTCTGTTTCTTCCTCAATCTGATTTCAGTTTACGTATCACGGATCTCGGTTTATGTTTTATGGCATTTCCACTTTTCCAATAAACCAAAATAAAATAATCAAAACCCAAGCAGGCCCTTACTCATTCTCCACTAACCTGAGACTAACCAAACTCGTTTTCTATTTCTGCCCAAGACTCATGGACATAGTTTCTTGAATTGCTGAAACGGGTTTGGTTAGTCTTGAGTTTGTGGAAAACGGATAAGGCTGCTTGGGTTTCGATTATTTTATTTGTTTGAATGTTTTTATATCCCGAATTATCGTTGAATGATTGATCATTTATTTCTTGAATTATCCTTAAGAGAGCTTTATAAGGCCCACCACTCGAATAATATCTCTGAATTTTTTACATATTTAAATATGGGCCTAATCCACAGGTTTAAGGAGGCTGCAGATTCATGATTAGATAATTCTTGAGAGCTTTACAAGGGTAATGTGACATTTACTTTAGTTTTATTATATTTGTTGGGGAGTGGTGGAATATAAGTAGTTCTAATTAGTTGTTCTTGCCATTATTGCAAGGAACACCATATTGGATTCTAATTTTGAAGCCATAAAACATTAACAATATCAATGTGATCTTTGGATATAAAACATAATGCATGGCCAAAAGTTGAAAGGTCAATGTTTAACGTCATTTCGAGAGTAGCAGGCTTTCATTGTTATCATTTTACATGATCCTAAAACACTGATTAAATGTGGGTGCTCCATCTTATGTAAGAAATGCCTTATGTAATGCATTGGAAGAACACATTTTCTTATTTTGCTTATCAATTAATCATTCATAAGCAAGTCTAGACTGGAAGAGCACATTTTCTTATTTGACTGCGATAAATCTTCTCTGGTATGTTCTCATGTTGTGATTCTAACTGATATTGTGATGATTTTTCACGTTAGCAAACAAAAAGAATGAAGAAGAAGAAGAAACACGAAAGTTTATACTGGTTCAGTTCTCTAAAGAACCTACATCCAGTTGTTGGCATGCAAATCTACAATGATGGAGTCAACTTTTCCGGAGATTACAATGTATTTGAGCACAAAGAAGAAATAATTGAAAAACTCTCCCTCACAGGCCTCAATTAGAGGTGATAACATAACCTCTTCAAGGCTTTTTCAAGTATCTCTTTATCGAATGATCTCTCTCGTCTTTTTCTGCTATTGTTGCTTTTTCCCTCTATTCTCTACTTAATTCTTCATGGATCTGAATATATATATATATATTTGTACGTTATAACTGAGTTGATAGAATAAGGTAGTTATCTAGGTCCACACCAGTAACATGGCAGTTAGTGAAAAATGTCTATAAGCCTATTGATGTGGCTAACTAACTCAAAGTTGACTCATAATGCTATAAATTTTCCATTTGAATCAAGTTTGAGATAGGACCCCAAACCCTAGATTTCCCATCTTTACTTCAAACCTTAGTATGAACCAGGTTTCACATTTATCAAGTTTAAGAAATGCTCAAACTTGACCCATATGACAGGCTTTGTAATTATATTAGCGGAGTTTTCATCAGTGTGAATATTTTCTACTGATACCTCCCCCACTGAAATTATATCTCGAATAAAATGCATCTTTATATCAATGTGGTTTGTCCTTTCATGGTGCAACTGATTTTTGTTTTGGTGAATAGCACTTTGGTTATCACAGAACACAGTTACAGTGTCTTATTTGACACCTAGTTCCCCAACAATTCCCTTTAATCATATTGCTTCCTTTACTACTTCAGTAGGTGCTATGTACTCAGCTTCTGTAATAGATATTGCATTCAAACACATTGAAACTATACGCTGTTAGTGATCTTCTTTTGTCTAGGTCACCTGTAAAATCAGAGTCTACATAGTCTATTATAATTTATTTTTTAAGGCTTGCCTTCTCAAACATCAAACCACTCCTGATAGTTCCTTTCAGATATCTCATAGTCCACTTCACAGCTTCCCAATGGTCTTTTCCTGGTTTAGCCATGAATCTGCTTACTAGACTAGCTGCATAGGCTAAATCTAGTCTTGTACAAACCATTGTGTATATTAGGCTACCAACAACACTTGCATTGGGAATTTAATCCATCTGATTCAGTTCTTCATCTGTCTTTGGTGACTGTTCAGATGAAAACTTGAAGTGTGTAGCTAAAGGTGTTTTGATAGGCTTTGATTATGTCATACCAAACCTTTTCAGAACTTTATGGATATATTCCTCCGGAGATATAAATAATCTACCATTCCTCTGTCTCTACATATACCATTCCAAGTATCCTTCTAGTTGCTACTATAAGTCTTTTATTTCAAATTCCCTGTGTAGTTGTACCTTAAGCTGTCTAATTTCAAGCATATCAGATGATGCTATTAGCATTCCATCTACATATCACAGTAGATACAACCTTGGTCTATTATCTATGCTTTTATAATACACACAATTGTCATATTTACTTCTTGTGAACCTATTCCTAGTCATAAACTCATTAAATCTCAAGTATAATTGTCTAGGGCTTTGCTTTAGGTCATAAAGAGATTTCTTGAGGAGACATGCCTTGTTTTCATCTTCTTTCCTTATAAACCCATCAAGTTGTGTCATGAAGATTCTTTCTTCTAGATTTCGATGTAAAAAGTTGTTTTTACATCCATCTATTCTAGTTCCAGCCCAAACCAAGTGAACAGTGATAGAAGTAATTAGGCTTATATGCTCCAGGAATTCCTTGTTTTTTTTAAAACCCATTTACATCCACTATTTTGTGTCCTGTTGGTTTGTCAACAAGAATCAAGGTGTGGTTCTTAATCAATGAGTTTATTTCTTCTTTTATAGCTTCAAACCAATACTTGTTGTTATAATTTCTTATGGCCTCATAATATTTTCTAGGCTCACTGATATGGAGTGTATTTATGAAGCTTGGGAGAGGTTTAAAGAGATGTTGAGAGGATGCCCACATCATAGACTCCTTGGATGGCTACAAGTCAAAATTTCTAGAATGGTTTAGGGAATTTAACTAGGACACTAGTGGATGCAGTAGCAAGAGATGCTTTAATGGAAAAAACACATGAGGAGGTATATGCTTTGCTTAAAGAAATGACTGTTAATACCTATCAATGTCCAAGTGAGCGCAATGTACCGAGAAAAATTCATGGAGTTTATGAAGTTGATGCTCTTACCGCTCTCACTACTCAAGTAGCTACATTATCCAAGCAATTGAGTTCTTTCACCACCAATGTTAGTGTTATTCATGCTACATAGGAAGTTTGTAATTTATGCAGTGGACCTCATCCTAGTATTAAATGTCAAGACAGTAATCCCTTTGCTCCTTCTCAGTCGAAAAAAATGTTAATTTTGTTGAGAATTACAATAGGCAGAATAATACATTCTCCAACACCTACAACCAAGGATAATGAAATCACCATAATTTCTCTTGGAAGAATAATCAGAATTTGATGAATCTACTAGTTGCTACCCAGCCTCAGTAGCCTAAATTTTCTTTAGTAGATGCTCTTGCCCAACTCACAGTCAATACTACTCAATTTATGGCTAGAGTAAATGCTATACTTTAGAGGCAAGAAATAAGTATTCAGAGTCAAGCTACGTCTCTTCAGAATTTAGAGCATCAAATGGGTCAACTGTTAGAAATACTAACTCAAAGACCGCAAGGTTCTCTATTGAGCAACACTGAGAAGAATCCAAAAAAACCAGTACATGCCAATATCCTTCATAATGGCAAGGAGTTGGTAGAGCCGAAGATAGCAACAGAGGAAAGTTCTCGGCCAATTGAAGCACAAACTGAGGTTGTAGACGGTGATTTTATTGAGAATTTAGAAAAGAAATAAGGCAAGCCTAAGTCAAAGCTATTAAACCACCTAACCACTTACTTTAACATCCCCCCTCAAACTTATCATAGGTGTAGTGATAAGTTTGTTTCTTAAGAAAGTAAATTAAGGGGTAGAAATAGGTTTAGTGAAAATGTCAACAAGTTGAAATTGGGGAGTATGTGTTTGATAATCATATCCTTCTTCATCACTCGTTCTCACACGAAGTGGTAGTCAATCTCAGTATGTTTGGTCCGAGCATGTAGAACAGGGTTGGAAGCAATGGAGATGGCTAGGGTGTTTTCACAGTAGATGGTAGGACCAGGGGATTGAAAAACATGCAAATCTTTTAGAACTTGTCTTAGTGAACTCAACTCGGCTATTGTGTTTGCTAGGGCTTTGTACTTTGCTTCTGTGGAGGACCTGGCAACAATGATTTGTTTCTTAGCACTCCAAGATATAGTGTTTGATCCAAGTGGAATGAGAAAACCAGAGCTTGATCTCCTATCAATAGGGTCCCCTGCCCAATGAGTCACTAAAAGCCTACAAATTAAGAGTTCTCGGTATGAACAAAAGGCAATGATCTAATGTACCACTAACATATCTAAAGATACGTTTAACAGTAGAGAAATGTGTAGTAGTAGGGGAATGCATGAATTGAAAAACCATATTCATAGCAAAGTTAATATCAGGCCTAGTGAAAGTAAGATATTGTAAAAATCCAACAAGGCTCATATAGAGAGTGATATCTGAGAGAGGAGATCACATATGTGTGTATAAAAGAGATTTAGATGCAAAACAAGAGTTACATGGTTTAGCATTGATCATACCAGCGTTTAACAATAAATCCCTAGCATAGTTTTGCTGGTTTATAAAGATACCATCACTGTTTCTAATGATTTCTAACCGAAGAAAGTATTTCAAGTCACCAAGATCACACATATCAAAAGAATGCTGCAAGTTTGAACAAATTCATCAATTTGGATAGAATTTGTGCCACTAATAATTATATCATCCACATAAAGTAAGATATATGTGAAGGAAGTAGCAGTAACATGAATAAAGAGAGACTTGTCCGCTTGTGATCCTTTAAAGCCAATGGATGATGAATGAGATGTAAATTTTTCAAACCAGACTCTAAGAGCCTGTTTTAGTCCATACAATGATTTTCTTAACTTACAAACATATCTAGGATGGTCGTTATCTATAAAACCAGAAGGTTGAGACATAATCTTCCTTACTCAGATTACCATGCAAGAATGCATTTTTCACATCTAGTTGTCTTAAAGTCCAGCCAAAAATGGCAGCTAAGGAAAGTAAGATGATGATGGTAGGTTTCTTAATAACAGGGTTGAAAGTTTCTCCATAATCTAGCCCCTCTCTTTGATGATACCCCTTGGCAACCAATCTGGCTTTATGCCGAGCTATGCTAGCGTCGAGGTTATATTTGAGTTTGTAAACTCATTTGCAGCCTACAAGGTTCTTGGATAGTGGTAAAGGCACTAAAGTCCAAGTGTTTTGAGAGATAAGGGTCTGGTACTCATCAAACATAGCTTTAGTCCATTCAGGACTCTTTGAACTTGTAATGAAACTAGTATGTTCAATTGGGTTATTTAAACCAGTAACGAGTATGGCTCTTTTCTTAGAAATCCCTAATTTGGACCTAGTTTGTATAGGATGATTATTCTGAGTGATAGAGACAGAGTTAAAGCTGAGATTAGGTAAAGGTGCAATTGGGAGATCTATAGGGAGATTATGAGATGTATCAGGAAAAATAAATGCATGAGAATAATTAGTATTTCCGGAACCAGCAGCATGTAAATCAGATGTATGAGTATGATCACTTGTAGTTCTAATGTCATGGGATTCAGAATTAGAGTTAGGAGAATAAGAAGTTATATCCACTACAGAATGTAAATCAGTATGAAAAACAGGTTCATCTGTGCAAACAGTAGGCATAGCAGTATGTGTAGTAGTCATAGAAGATTGTTCAGTGTGCATATATGTTGAACCAGTAGGAATAACAATGGGTATAACTTTATTTTTTTCAGTTCAGGAAGTACCAGAAAGAGCTAGACTTGGAAGGAATAAAGGTAATAAGGATGTGTACCTATGTGAAGTTTCATTAAAATGAATTATTGGAAGAAGTTGATGTCTAAAACTTTTTGTTAGTAAAAGGAAATGAGAACTCATCAAAGTAAACATTTCTAGAAGTGTAGTATTTCTTATTTGTGAAATCATAGCAGATAAAACCCTTTGTTCAGCTGCATAAGCAACGAAAACACAATCTATAGACTTACGAGAGAACTTATGTTGCATATAAGGTCTTAAGTTTGGAAAACAAGCACACTCAAACACACGCATGTCTTTATAGTTAGGAAAAGTACCAAAAAGAAGAGTATATGTTGACATATGATTGGTAGTAGCACTAGGCATCCTATTTATTAAGAAATAGCAGTAGAGAAAGTAACATTCCAAAAAACAAGAGGTAAAGATGCATGATGAAGCATAGATAAACTAGTTCCCACTAAGTGCATATGTTTCCTCTTAGTAGCACCATTTTGTTGAGGGGTATAAGGGTAAGATGTTTGATGTATGATGCCACATTCATGCAAAAAAGAGTTAAAAACAGTACTATTGTACTCCCCCACCCCCATCAGTCCTGAAAATTTTAATTTTAGTTGAGAAGAAGTTCTCTACCATAGCTTTAAAGTTCTTAAAAATCAAGAATACATCAATTTTATGGCAAATAGGATAGAACCAAGTAAACTGAGTTAAGTCATCAATAAATAAGATATAATATCTATGGCCAAGGAGTGGTTGTGTGGGAGAAGGTCCCCATACATCACTATGAATTAAAGACAAATGAGCATTGACAGTAGAGACAGAAAGAGGATAAGGAATGCTAGACATTAACAGATTTAGATCCAAGGTAAGCAATCTTTTGTTTAGGTAAATAAAAGGGTATTAGATAAAGACCATTGACACTCAGGCTCTTATGTAAGATGCCACATGTTTCCTTGTCCTGTATGAAGAAAAATGGTGCATCAAATATAAAAAGACAGTTATGTTCAAGATAAAATTGATAGACAAATAAGAGATTAGAATCAAGATTAGGAACACTGAGAACTTGAGATGAAGAAAAAGAATTTAAGGGAGTTTTGAGAGTTGCAGAACCTGAGTGGGAGATAGGCAAAGATTGGCCATTTCCAATAGAGATTTGTTCTTCACCAGAGTATTCAATAGGTGTGAAGAGATTTTATACTTCTGGAGTAAGATGGGTGTTACACCCTGTGTCAGTGATCCATACCTGATTATCATTAGGATTGGTAGTTGGGTCCATGGCAATCATACTTGAGAGATTTCTTGAGGGACTGCGACCTTAGTAAGCAAAATTCATTCAATGGTAGCAGTCAAGAGCAGTGTATCAAAACTTGTTGCATATTTGACATTGCATTCGACCACCTGAGAACTGAAAGTTGTGGTCTCCATTGTTGGTGTTAGAAGTCTTGAAGGACTGTGAAGGTTGTGGTGCTGTCCCAAAAATCGAAGAGGTCTATGAGGATCTCCAATTTGGATTTCTACCTCCTCTGTTTGATTGTGAACAACCTCCATTGTTCATGTTTCCCCTAGAATTGTGAAAGCCTCGAGATCTATTAGAGCCACGATTAGTTTGTGTTGCGAGAAAGGGAGTATTCTGAAATATTGTTTCTTGTTGGTTGTATTGAGTCTTATGAAAGTGTTCTTCTGATTTAAGTAGAATGTGTAGTTCTTCGAGTGAAAGAGGTTCTGCTCTTGTTCGAATTGAGGCACAAATGGTGTTGTACTTTGTGAGGAGCCCATTGAAATAGTAGATCAAGACGTCTTCATCTTCAATTTGAACTGATACAGCACACAGTTTATCTTTAATCTCATTTGTTCTTTGTAGGTATATATTGATGTTCTCTGTGGGTTTCTTAGAAATAGATTAGAGATCTTATTTTAATTGAAGATTGTTCGTTCTTAAAATTGAGGAGAATCTCTTCTCTATCGAATCCCAGGCCTCTTTAGATGTTCTGCACCCTACTACATATGATAAAGCCATTGGTGAGAGCGTTGCATTAATCAAAATGATCAATGCTTGATCCAGGGAAACCCACTGATCGAACTTAGGATCCATGATTTCGTTGCCATCATCAGTCTTGATGAATCTTACAGGACATTTATGGTGGTTCCATCCACGAAACCGAAGATGGAATGAGCTTTCAAAATCACGGTGATCTGAAATTTTCATAGAACAAAGTTACTGGAATCTAGACTGATAGAAATGAGATTACAGGTGTTGAATAGAAGATAGATTGGGGAGTAAGAAGTAGAGGAAGATTCGGTATTTGACATGGTGGGAACACTTTTAGTTGCACCTTGCGAATCAGAAAGATTGGGTTGAGTTTGGAGTTCGGGACTGGATTGATTTTTGACTGTATCAAGATCTTCTGAGGAAGAGTAATCTCCTTGTTCAGACATAAGTGATTACGTTGGTCAATCTAGCTTTGATACCATGTGAAAGAATGAGAAAAAATAGAAATGAGAGAAACATAGAAGAAGAGGGGTGGAAGCAGGAAAAAGAGATGAGCTGAAAAATACTTTCAATAAACATAAGCCGAAGAGAACTAAGAGTAAATATACACGAAGGAGAAAGGATAACAACTAGCTTAGCCAAAAGATAGAAACACCCTTAAACTATTAAAGCACCTAACCACTTACTTTAACAAAATTTATTTTCCTAAGTGATTTTATTGTTCTTGACATTGAGGAAAAATATGAAATTCTAATTATTCTAGGTAGACCATTTTTAGATACGGAAATAACTCACATTAATGTGCAAAAATGAGAACTTCTTCTGAGAGTGCAAGAAGATCATGTAATTTTTAATGACTTCAAAGCAATAAAACACTCAAATGATATGAATAGTTTTTTGCGAGTGGATAGTGCAGAAGTATGTCTTGAGGAAGCAATTCACACCGATAATCCGAGTGAACCATTAGAAGCATGTCTAGTTGGGGTTATTGACGAGGAGAATCCAAAGATTTTGGGACGAGAGTGTTAATCAGTTGGAAGCAACCCCATCCATATTCATGACGAGGCCTTGCGCAAAATTAGGAGAAAGTAAACTCATACACCTACCATATATTGAAAAACTATAGGTGTTAGACATCCATCTTCGGTACGCCTTTATGGGAGAAGCATCCACTCTTTCCGTCATTATTATCGCTTCATTAAATGGTGAACAAGAAGACAAACTACTGAGGGTATTGAGAGAGCACAAAATGTTCTTAGAGTGGCCAATTTCTGACACAAAAGAAATTCTAAAGTCAGTGGATAACGGGTGAAGCTTGGTTGCTCATTACGTCTGCCTGAAGACATTAAATCAAACGCTACCGGTAGGCAATCCAATTTTATTTTTGTCATTTATTTTTCTTTCTTTATTTAGTTTTTTAAATTATTTTCTTTTGCTAATTTTCTTTTGTTTTATTCAGAGTTTTATAAAAAAACTAAGGAGAGAACGTTTAACGTCGTGAGGTTGACTTCCCAACTTTACGACGTCAGACCTTGGATGATTTTGGTTCAGGCACCACTTTTCCCTCAGTTGGAGACAACATGAACGATGCAGAGAATGACAAGGATGAAAGCTCATCCTTATTCAGGGGAGTCTTCTCTGCTTAATCCTTTTTCATATTTTTTTTCATTGAGGACAATGAAAGTTTTAAGTTTGGAGGTGGTGGTTTTATTAAAAATTAAAATTTTGGCGTTCTGTTGTAAACAACACTAACGCCTATGATACGATTGGTTTTGATTTATTGATAACTTTGAAAAGAATGATGAATTTGTGTATCTGTATATGTTTGAACCAATTGTTGATTTGCATTTCACTTAAAAATCCCGACATTTAAGCATCTCGCCTTGAGCGTTTGATTATCTTTTTACATAGAGAATGTTTATGTGACTTAAAAAATTATTATGATCTCATAAGAACTCTAGAACTGAGTTGATTGTTGCCCAAGGAGAAATTTTAGGCTACACTATACTTAGGACATGATTTAGGTCATATTTGGATCGTTTGAACTTTTTAAGTCAACCTATGCATAATTATTTTCCTAGTCATCCATGTTGAGCCTAAATAGCCCTTTCTATCACCTATGACAGTTTCTTAACCTTATAAAAATATTTTCCCTAGTAACCCTTCTAACTCATTGGATGTTCTATGAAATACTTGAAGCTATGACAATATGAGCGAATGAGAGGAGTTTGATATATTCATAAAAATTGTGAATAAATTTGATTCTGTAGTCTCTTGGAATTGAGTAACTAAGCTCAAAGGGGTGTCTTAATATCTAATACCCTAAAACCAACTTGTTTGAGAGCTATTAGCTGAAAACTCATTAAGAAAAAAATAAGCTTAAGGAAAGTTGGGTTAAGCTCATTGATTCCTACAATGCATGTCTGACTATGGGTAAAGATTGAGCCGAAATAATATCTTTTATCCTACCCTGAACCCTAGCCATACATTACAAGCCTATGAAAGTCCTAATGATCCTAAGTGTGGTGATTTGTCTATATTAGTGGAGAGTGACAAGAAAATCTATTTATTGATTAATGGATCTGCTTTTACAAGACTTGGTTGCATAAACTCATTTGAGATGAAGAAGTTGGACGATTTAAGGTAACACACACGCACTCGGGATTTTACAAAGTGTAGTGCAAGTTGGTATTTGGGTTGAAATTCTACATTATCACAATTCAGAATTTTTTCTTGGGTAATCGCTATTTTGAAATCTTTGAGGCAAGTTTAGTTTGTCAAAACATTTCGTCATTTGTTCCATAGTTTTTCATTATTAGAGTTTAATTCTTTCTTGATTTTTTATTTTGTTTTTCTCGATGACTAGCAACAAGTTAAGTTTAAGGGTATTTGATGAGTGTGTTTCACACTCATATTTTAAATAATCTTATCTTTAATTTTATTTATTGTTTGATTTATGCTTTTCTCTAATATATTAGATATTCAAATACATTTCGGTTGATTTTGAAAATTTTGGAGGGCAAAAATGTGGATAAAATGAGAAAAATACGGATCTGAGCAAAATGGCTAGCATCGTGACGCTAGCAGCAACCAAAAGAAGGCAGTAAGCCAGCGTCGCAAGGTTGGATTTCCAGCGTCGCGATGGTGGCGCGTTGACAAAAGACAGAGCTTCCCCCGTCGCGATGCTGGCGTGATTTTAAAGTTTTTTTACATTTTTTGCGCTAATTTGATCCTTATCAAACCCTAGTATATAAATAGAATATCTGAGAGTTTTTTTAGACTCTTTGGAGGTGGAAGGAAGAGAAGAGTGCTTAATGGAGAGGAAACGAAGACAGATCAAACTGAGAGACAGATTTCTACTCTAATTTCATCATTAAATCTAGTTTTTCTTCTCTTTTCCTCTTTGTTCATGAATATTATTATGATGTTTTCTTATTCTAGTATGTTCTAATTTTCTTATCTAAGGCTACGACGTAGCCAAACCATGATTGGTCAAAAATTTTGATTTTCAATTCAATCGATGTTTATTCAGTATTACTAAGTGTTATAATCCATTCTAAATGTTTGTGATCATCTAGCAAACTATTGCATGATTTTAAATTTAATTGTGAGACTGAAGCGATTATTAAATTTGGTCTTTATTTATAACTCCGTTAGAATTTTATAAGTTGAAGATAATTATGTATCTAGTGTAGCAATTATAATTTTCTGTACTGAATGATTTTCAACATATTGAATCTTGACAATGATGTGTGTATAGACAAAATTTCACATGACACGTGATAAGATTTAGACCTGAAGACTCCATCGAAGAGAAGACATGGCGAGAACTGTAGGGTCAACTAGGCGGTTATGAATAACAAATCAATCAGACGAAAGTACAAAGATTGTTGATGTGGTAATCCAAATAGAAGTTAATCAAGACCATTAGATCGATCAAACGGTCATATTTACTTAAGTTGTCAATGTTGATAAACTGATCTCAGAGAAATATTATGTTGATCCTATTTTTAGATAGAATTAGATAAGTTGTATCAGATTATATGAAGGGCTATAAACAGAAGTAATATGCAACTCCAAAAAAGAACACAACAACCATCAACACACATAAGAAATAAGCTGATTATGTAGCTTGTATTAGCCTTGTAAACTTTTTTTTCATAGTGAAATACTATCAAAGTCTCCCCGTGGTTTTTCTTCCCTTTAAGGATTTTCCACTTAAATTATAGTGTTTTTATTCTCTCATTCTCTCTAAATTATTCTCTTGATCTTCATATCATCTCAAATGAGTTTATGCAACCAAGTCTTGTAATGAGGAGAATTGTAATTCATAAGAAGATTACTTTTAACGAGTTATATAATACTTTATGTGAAGCCTTGTCAATTGACCATCTACATTGGAACTTGGACATAGTTTATCGTTACTCACTTACTCTTGGTGCTGGGTCATTCAACTATGTGGAATTTTTGATACGGAATGATAACGATGCTTATGTGATGTTTACTGCTGTGCTTCAAATTCCTCCACCAAATATAATTGAGTTATATTTAACCAAAAATGCTAGAACTGTAGGAGGTCCTAGCATAAACTTGTATAATGACAATATGTGTAGGGGAGTTGAGGTATACGATAGTGCAATAATTTCTTCTCCATTCCATAAAAATGACATGTATCCTACAGTGCAAGAAAATATACCTAATAGTAGTTATCTGTCACATGAAGATGCAGATGCTCATGACGTTCATATGAATCCATCTAGCCATCCACGTAGCTTCTTCTTGGTAGAGTTTGAGGAGATAAATGCATGTAATGTTATTGATGAAGATGATGACCAAGTTGAAGAGGATGATGTTGTGAACCCCTCAGCTGAAATACTCCAGCATGAACCATCTTCACCATTCCTTGCTTAGTTGGATTGGGATGTTGTGAATACAAATCTAGATCAGATACTCATCCAACGTGCTGGAATATGGAATGAAACAAATGAATTATACAAAGGTTTACATTTTGAAAGTAAAGCAGGCCTTAAGTATGCTTTAAAAAGATATTCAATGCTCAGGCATCAATATTTTAGTATGGTAGAGTCATTGCCAAACCTTTGGGTTATAAAATGCAAGAACTTTAATGAAGGTTATCAATAGAAAGTTCGTGCGTGTCGTCAAAAATCACATAATATATTTGAAATAACTCAATACACTGGACCTCACACATGTGTCTATCCAAGATTATCACAAGATCATTCACCGTTGGACTCAAAATTGATTGCACGAGAGTTGCAGGATGTCGTGAAACGGAATCCAACAACATCTATTGCAGCACTTCATCAGATGGTGAAAAATAAATTGGGATACAAAGTGCATTATAAAAAGGTATGAGAAGTTAAACGAAAAACAATTGTTAAAGTGTTTGGTGATTGGGATCGATCTTACCAGCAACTACCAATATTGTTGAATATGCTTGTGAAGTCGAATCTTGGGACTGTAGTTCAATGGAAAACACATAACATCGGTGAACCAGGTAATGTGATATTCGGATATGTGTTCTGGTTTTTTGCTGCTGCTATTGAAGAATTTAAATATTGTAGACCAGTCATTCAAATTGATGGCACATTTTTATATGGCAAGTATAAGCATAAGTTGTTGATTGCCATGTCAGTTGATTTAAATGAACGTATTTTTTTAATGGCTTATGCTATAGTTGATGAGGAAACCATAGATAGTTGGTCATGGTTTTTGTATTGCTTGAGGCGTTACGTTACGCAGAGAGAGGGACTTGTGTTAATATCTGACTGACATGCTGGTATAAAAGCTGCAACACATAATCAGCAACTTGGGTGGTCAGAACCATTAGGCCATCATCGATATTATTTTAGGCATGTTGCTAGTAAATTTAATGACAAATACAAGAACAATGCTCTAAAAAATTTAGTATTTAGAGCGGGAATGCAACATCAGCAAAGAAAGTTTAAACTCTACATGGATGAAATGAAGAAAATAAACAGTCGGTGTGTGCACTTCTTTGATAATATTGAAAAGAAAAAATGGACTCTAGCATTCGATGGTGGATACTGATATGGTTGGATGACAACAAACGTTGTAGAATCCTTTAACGATGTACTAAAGGGAGCTCGCAAGTTACCAGTTACAACTTTGGTTGAGCTTACATTTTATAGTAGTGTGAATTGGTTTGAAAAGCGCAGAAGTGGAGCTAGAGATGCCTTATTACGAGGTGAAGTGTCTACTGCTTATGCTGTTGAGAAGATGAAAACTTGGGAAGCCAGGGCTAATTCACAGGAGATCACAATTTTTTACCGTGCTAATGAGAGGTTTGAGGTTCTCACTGGTCAACATCAGAATCGCATGTACAAAGGACAAAACAGACAGTATGTGAATTTAAAGGAATGAACATGTACTTGCAACAAGTTGCAATCATTTGGCCTCCCATGTTCCCATTTGTTAGCAGTGTGCGCACATGTTCGTATTGATAGTTCTCAATTCATTGAACATTATTACCGCTGGTCAGGGCTTGCTGAGTGTTATAAGCCACAATTCAACCCTCTTCCACATGATCATTATTTGGAAGTTCCTACTTTTCCAATAATGCACCCTGATACAACTAAGACGCGGGAGAAAGGTAGACCCAAGTCGACCCGTATATGAAATGAGATGGATTGGAGAGAGCCAAGTACTCATAGTAAATGTGGACTTTGTCGACAATAGGGAGATAACCATCGAAATTGTCCTTCTCTAATGGAGGACAATCTTCAAATGACTCATAATATTTGATTTAATACATTTTTATGTAATTCAATGTAATATTTGACTTAGTATATTTTTATGTAATTCAATGTAATATTTGACTTAGTAAATTTTTATGTAATTTAATATAATCATTGTATTTCGAACGACACTCATTTTCAGGATATCATGGAACCTGAACCACAAAATAGCTCGGTCTTGTATTTACAAGATCAACATAGATCCTAACATGTTTGGGACCAGGAGGATTCTCGTGCTTTACATTGTCTCCGACATACTACGGTTGTTCATTGGAACATGTCACTCCATAGATGTATTATTCCATATTTGATACATGCTAGATTTTATGGAGTTACAAGGGTTGAGTTTACCGCCCTCGACTGGCTCTTGATCACATCTTTTGTGGAGAGATGGCATCCTGAAACACACACATTTCATATGGCACATGGTGAGTTTACTTTTACTCTACAAGATGCAGTTGCCTATAATGAGGCAAGGAAGATGCTCTACTCCAAATTGAAGGAGCGTGTAAACTTTGGATTGATTTCCTTTAATCCCACATAAACAGAACTAATTTATGTTAACTTGCATTACAAAACATTGCTCAAATTAATGAGATTCCTTGAAAGGGAATATGCCCATGAAAATTACAAGATTGAAGTATTTTGGCTTTTGATCTAGGAAAAAATGGGCTTTTGATTTCGTGCTTGTAGATTTACATGTTTTCCGTAATTTCGCAAAATTTTACAGACCGAAAAGATAAAGAAATCATTAGAATATGAACTTCTTTCCCTTAGAGCAATGGTTTCTGAACTTGAAGACGAATCTATTTTGAAATCTAATGAAGTTGCTTCTGCAGCTTCGACAAAGGAAAAGGCACTTGCTTCTTCTTTACGGGAAATTACTAGCCTGAAGGAAGAATGTGCAATTAAAAGGTTTGTTCTATTATCTTATTTATTTATTTATTCATTTGTAGTTCCAACATTGAGAGAATGGACCTACAGATATCTAGTTTCAGAGAAGAGTTGGAAATGGATGCTACAGTTAGAATTTCCAGTTAATGGGATGGCGGTAACAGGTAGTGCACATCGAGATTGGCCAATGATATGTGAAGATTTGTTAGGATTTCGACCAGGCCCACGTGATTTACAGGGATCACGTTTACTTATGACGTGTTTGACTGCACGTTTCCCCCCATTATCTGATGAGCTTTATATGGAACGTTATGCACGTGCATATATTCTACAACTTATCAGAGGTACCCTTAAGTCAAACATTAAGGTGCATTTGATTTTCTTGCCTTTACTCGAAGATTTTACTGAGGCTGGTCAGTATAGTTGGGGTAGTGCATGCCCTGCATCTTTGTATAGGGAGATGTACAAAGCCAGTCATAAAAATGTTTCTGATATTGCTGGCCCACTAGTATTACTCCAATTATGGGCGTGGGATCGATTTCCACAATTGGCACCAGTGAAGTTGCAACAGGCGAGACATGATAATGTCAGGGAAGATGGACTTCCAATGCCACCTCCTCCTTTGGGTATACGGTAAGTCATCTCATTTTATTATTATATATGTATGTTATCATTTACATGTATTTAACTGTACAATTTATCTCATAGATGAAAAGATATTTTTAGTCTCACGGAGAGCTCTACACATGTTCTTGAAGTGTATCGATTTTCATTAGACAGACAAACTCCAGATCAGGTAATACTATACTTTTTATTTATAACATAGGTAGGTAATACTTGGGTTTTGTCATATTATTTATAATATAGTTTTTATCGGTTATATGACAACTTTATAATGATATTATCCATACACTTCCTCGTTTGCTTTCATATAGTGGAATGGTATCGACCAGATCGTGTTCTAAGACAATTCGGTATGATTCAACATGTGCCCGAGCCATGTGATACCGAAAGACAGTTGCATGGCATCGACTCAGGGGGGAGAAATGAACTAAATTGGGGCATCCAACATCAGACATACATTGAGAGATGGGATGAGCGTAGGACACACATTGTTGAGGGGCACGTGAATGAACATGGATATGACAGCTCATACATGTTATGGTATCTGAGACTCACACGGCGATACATAACTCAACATGGAGCTTTATATGATTTAATGATAATTTTCTTTATTAATTTATGTAATTAACAGGCTTATATGGTCATTTAATAAGTAACTTATATAATATTTTTTAACTATGCAGACGAAGCGCCCGGACAATATTAACAATTTGACACTTGATGATACTGAGCCGTCTTGGATAATGTCTCGAATCCGTAATGTGTGTGACAGCCGCATAAGCAATAAGACAAGCGAATGTGGTTCATCAAACTCATTTGTCCTGAAAGCATGGAGTGTACAGCTCATCGCAAAAAAGTCAACAAGAATCACACATGCCTCGAGACGAACCATTTATGTCTCAGCAAGAGCCATACACACCGCCAGACTTTTATACATTTGGAGGTGAGTCAGCGGCGGGTATTCCTCCACAATATGTGGGTCTTCATCCACAATGGGAGCATGTTCCACAACAGGCGAGTTTCGGGCACGTTTTCTACCTCCTCCTCCAGGAGCACTACCTCGTCCTTTGTAAAAGACGTCTTTAGGCTGCACTGAAAACGTCTTTTGTAAAGACGATTTTTATCAACTTAAAATCGTCTTTATAAAATACACTTTTTGATGTGATCATTTTCATCTTTAATTTTAGAATTAGTTTCAAAACTATCTTATTTATAGAATTTTATGTTAAAAATCACATTAAACCCAAATTACTCTCACCTCCCGTTGGTTCTTTATTGGTGATACAAACGGAGCGTTATCTGACTGTAGAAAGTAGAAACACACCCCGATCGTTTGCTAGCTGTTCTTCTCCGTCCAGAGCTCGAGCTAGTCACCCCCTCAGAATCTAACAAGTCTGTAATCTTGTCTTGCCTTTTCCAATTGCAGAAGAACGATGGCGAAATTGAATTTTCTGGTTCTGATTCTCTTGGGGATTTTGTTCACCACTGCCAAATCGATGCGGTTCGACCTCCAATCAGGCGCCACGAAATGCATATCCGAGGATGTTAGAAGCGACGCTTTGACTGTTGGCAAGTACTCTGTGATTAATCCCAATGAGGGTTATCCTATGCCTGATTCCCACAAGATCAGCGTCAGGGTATTGCCCTTTGGGTTTCCGCTAACATCTGCACCATTTCTGCTTGCATTGCTTGATATATTGGGATTTTATAATCCAATTTCGGGTCATTATCTTCCGAACGTTTTAATTTCTCATTTAGTTAGATTTGGAAACTGATGCGAATTACTCTGATATCATAGTAGCCCATTGGGTACTTCAGTTTGATTTTTTTTCGTTTTTATTGCGGATATATGTGATTTTAGGTCGTTTATCTTTTTCGCAATTTGGTTTTTACTACGAGGGGGGAGTGACTTGATAGTAATTGAGGTTCTTTAACAGGTAACTTCGCCTCATGGGAACAATTATCACTCCGGGGATCATGTGGATTCCGGTAACTTTGCCATCACTGCAGCAGAGACGGGTGACTATGTTGCTTGCTTTTTTGCGCCCGAACACAAGCCCCCAGTTACAGCGACAATTGAATTTGATTGGAAAACCGGCGTTGCTGCTAAGGATTGGTCCAAAGTTGCTAAGAAAGGGCAAGTTGAAGTAAGTGCTTCTGAAAATGTTATCTTGGTTATAATTTAGGTGTATATCGGTCCTCATTCTGAAAATGCTTGGAGTACTCAGTAGAATGGATTAACGTCATTCTATTGCGTAATGAATTTCATTTCATGATGCTATGTCGTCTAGTCCAAATAGTATTATTGGTTTGAGTGCTTGTGCTTACTTAGTGTTCTGTAAGCTGGATTACGCTTAATCATGCTCGTAACGGGTCCATCCACTTTCAGTTCACCAGTGCCTCTTTCATTCATTTAGATATCTTTGTTGATTAATTGACCATTAAATTACAATGCAGAGAGTAAGTAGTCAGTTTGAAAGTCTAGAGATATTAACTAACCTCTTTCCAGTGATTTGAACAACCTACAATTTTAACTAAATACAACTTTTGGTAATACAGGGAATGTCTCACTATCTTAGGTGAATTTCTTCATTGATGAATAACATCATAGTTGAATTTACACCGGCAAATAGTGTTTTATGTTTGAATTTTGTTGCATAGAAGTCGAGGACATACCTAGATTTTTTGGAAGATGGGCATGGGCTTTACTAACTAAAATAAATCAATGCAGATTTGATTGATTTTCTGTTTTTTTTAAAGTTTGTCTCTACAACTTTGTTGTGAAGTCCAATATCTGACCTTAGAAATAGGAGGCCTGATTGTACGTACCAATCATGATAGAGAATTCAAATGCAAGTCTATGAGAAAATTCAAGTACTCTTTTTGTGAACCTGTGTCTATCTTTTCAATTTCCTTACCACTACACTACCCATAGATTTTACCCCACACCTCAACATGACTCGACCCTCAACTTACAAGCCGGAAGTGCAATTTCCCTAGTACTAATCTGTTTTTCTGCAGAAGAATCTATTGAGTTTGTGGACAATTTTTTCCACGTGCTCAATCCTCACAAGACTAGTAAATTATAGACAGTTATTTCCAAAATATGAGTCTAGAAGAAATTGCTTTATCGACCTCTTTGTGCATATATGGTTGTCATTTACTTATCTCCACTATCTCTACTACTTCTAAAAGACTAGAAAAATGGAAAACATTTTATGGACTATTCATTCCAACAAATTAATCATAATTCCTAACACATCCTCGCATCTCTTTATTGAATATTGTGTGAAATTACTATTGAACCCTTCAAATTAATTATAACACCCAAAATACCATACTTTCCAACAATTAAATTTAAAACGTTATAAATCTCTCATAATAACTAATACAATTATCTGAAATCCTCACATCTCTTCATTGCTTTATGTATTAACTAATAATAAGTAATATTAAAGACTTAAATTTTTTTTTATATATGTATGTTACCATACCAATTTAACTATTAACTAAATACAAAAATTCTATACACTATGTTAATATGACTATTATTTGTTTATTATGATTAATATTGATATAACAAATAAGACAAGAGTTTAAATTAAACATATTAAATTTCATGTTATACAGTATAAAACTGATATGATTTAAAATTATTTGGTCAAACAATTTTTATATTGAGATTATGAGATTATCACATTTTTAGATGATATTTTAGTTTAAATGATTATCTATATTATTAAAGTTAAAGGCAAAATAAACACAGAAATTATAGATGATTTATCATATTCACTTAGGGTGGATAATTATTGAACCATAAGAATAGTTTTCCCTCACCATCGATATCCTTGCATTTTTGTTATATGATTGGTTGTCCATTTATTGGTTTATGATATAATAATTTCACATTAACGGAATTGTAATCAAACATGTACATAAATTCTGTCCACAAAATTAATTATAAATGCATTGCATCTATCGTTAAATTTGCATTTGGCAGAACCGCTTTGTATTTTTAGTAAATTTTCATTGAGAATATATAACTCTTTAAATATTGTAGTGTAAATGTTGATTATTTAGAATTTGAATCTTCTCAATGACTTTAATCGCATGCGGTCCTTTGAAATGACCAATTAAAATTGCATGATTTTGATTGATTTTAAATTCATGATAATCAAAATGGAATAATATGTAATAATTTTAAGGAGTTACCTAAATCAAATAAATATATGAATTAATGATAGAAGATGTTATGATCCTTATTCCACTTATTAAAGGGTACTTTATACCACCCTATACTTTTTAGTTTGCTCATTATCATTTGCAACGCATCTTTGCATATTAGAAGCAATAGTTTTAAGTTTTTTTCAGTCAACCTAGAGAAGATGAGGTGAAATTTCCGTCGTAAATATAATTTAGTTTAGCTCTGCAACTATTTATATCATGATGATTATGATATTGAACGTATTTTCTTTGCCAAACTTTTTTTTTGCATTTTTCGTACCTCTTCTTCTCATTCACCTCTTCCTTTCTTATTTAAAGACTTTTTTGAGTTGCTTAGTTAAATAAATGGAATGGATATACATGCTAATTTCCCAAAACACTACTCCTGCTTAAATAAATCTAATTCCAGCGTGTTACATCCTGGTTTAATTTCTTTAGAAACGATTAATATGATTTATTCTTCATTTCAAATTCCTCTTAACATTTCAAGATTAATTTTCTGGATTATGTATAATGGTGTGTCGGTTATGACTTATCCTCCTCATAATGATTATGCTATGGAAACTAATAGAAATCCTAGAGACATAAGATAGAGGAAAAGTTTCTTATAATGGTCACTCACCCTAAGTTGATTAATTATTACACATTATAAATACTTCTATGTGCAAAACTTCTACTATGAATTTCAGTTTTCTTAGTTGTCATAATTTATTGTGTAAGTTAAATTATTAATATTAGATTTATCAATTTATTGATTGATTGTATTATCACTTTTCCTCTGGCTCTATATTCATTTATGTTATGTAATTTTTGTTTTTTTATCATATTTATAAATTTTTGTTTTTCAAATATTTTTAATAAAGTTACCATTTTCTTTTTTTATAATAAAATATCAATTAATATAGATTTGACATTGTTAAAAAGGAAGAAGGGCAGTATTTTGGTTTTAACTTTTGTAATTATGCATTTTCATTATGTGCTCCACAAAATCTCTTACTTAAAACTCAAAACCATAATCATAAATGTTTATGTAGTTTAGTTTTTCAATTAGTCAAATAGTAGAACAAACAAAAGGTCATATTTTTTAAGCTCTCTATTTAATTTATCGAGATAAAGTAACTTTTAATTGTGATAACTCTTTTTGTTAATAATAATTTTTTTTAATAAATTATACAAAAAATAATTTTAACACGTGCAAAGCACGTGATTGTTCACTAGTACATAATAAGTGGCAAATGTTATCCATTTGTTCGTCAGATGATAGAGATATCATATGGTCCCATGATGTAAAATTTCATCCCTGTGCTAGGAAATGGAACTTGAATTGAAGAAGCTATACGACACTGTCATGTCCATACACGATGAAATGTTTTATCTACGTGAAAGGTACAAACGCAATTACATTTTTGTTGCATTCGGTTCGATTGAAAAATTTTATGGCTCAGCATGTCATCTACTCTTTGAATGGGTTCAGGCCTTGTCCATTATTATTAAATTTTGAATGACAAATGAACACACATGACATTTTACGGATTTAAAGTTTCTTTTGTTAGCCTAACTAATATGCCGGAGATATTGGATTCTAAACAAGTGAGAAGCTAACTGTGTTCCTTTCGTTTTTGTCGGTTCAGAGAGGAAGAAATGCAACAACTAAACAGAGCTACTAACTCGAAGATGGCCACCTTTAGCTTCCTCTCACTAGCAGTTTGCTTGTCTGTTGCTGGTTTGCAAATATGGCATCTCAAGGCATTCTTTGAAAGAAAGAAGCTCCTTTGAGTTCGCTCCTTATAAATACAAATTTCACTCTTTCGTTCCTTGGTTCCCTAACTTAACTTTATGCATCAGCAGTTACCCAATTTTTTCGACAGCGCATCGATAACTTGCTACCGTTTGAGTTACATTGTTGACAAGTAGTCTAAAATGAAGTTTAACCTTTTGTCTCCCTTATCTTTTGCTTTGGTTTTTCCTTAGTAAGATGCAAGTTAGTTTTCCATCTTGTAAACAACAGACAGCAAATGTTAGTAGTTGTATTTGCTCTGGTGAAGGTTTATGGTTTATTATAAAGATGGCATTGTTGAATTCTCTGTCAGCGTATAATGTTAGATGTTATCCTTATTAATATATATTGTTGATGACAAGATTATCTAATGCTAAGTTTTTGAACCTGATGAACTTTCGTGTGAAAAGCTCAAAATACAATAGTAAAACTGTTGCGATCTATGCGACTACTACATTTTTTTTTCAAAGGCCAATTGATCGTTCTGGGTATTTGATATGAAGGGATACATGCTCAAATACTCCGAATACGAGGGAAACTAAGGGATGACATAGGGATGTCATTGTTTGATATAAGAAATTTTAAGATAGGCTCATTTGAGGTGATTTGATATCCCATTAGTTGAGGGGTATTTTTAAATTTGAATCTGAAGTAAGTTGTTGCTTCTATTTTATAATATTCCTTTAGAAATTCCTTCAAACAAATAAAATATTTTAACGTTCTCATTATCTTATCATAACATTCTCTTTATTATTATGTTATTAAAAATGTAACATTCTCCATTGTTACTAAAAATATTTGTTGAAGAATTTTGTTTGCATATTGTAAGTTCTTGTATGTGCTTCTCAAACAAAAGAGTATTCTAATAGTATATGCTCAAATATCCACACCACATAACATTATATTTTTCCTGAAATAGAAGACCAAATGAAAGAATTATGCATGTCACAACCCAGAACGTATATCATTTCATTTTCTTCACTACCAAGCATTCACATGTTAGGTTTTACAACCAAAACATGTCTTATATGATTAAAATATTTAGTAATTACAACATAAATGCAGTGCCATCAAAAGGAAAACATGCCGAACCCTTTATTTAGTAGTTGACTTCGGCATGCATACAAGCAACATGCAATCCGATCACTCCTCATCGTAATTCTTGCGGTGGCGGTGTTTATGACGGTTACGTTTCTTCTCCTCATCGTCGTCATCATCGTCGGAGTTACTTCCCTGCAAATATGATCCACACAGAAATTATTGAACTAATGGGAAATTGACTTAATGTAGGAATCTGAAAATTCAAGATAAGTTTTGCTTACATATTTCTTGTGAGCATAGCCTTTTTCGCCATAATCGGAATCATCGTCTTTGTCCTTGCGCCTTTCATAACTAGGTTTCCGGTAATGTTCCTCCTCAGACCGACCATAGCTAGGTCTCCCATAATCCTCACCGTCCTGCCTCTCATAGCTCTGCCGATCATAAGTTGGCTTCCTCGGCGGTTCATCCTCGTATCTGGTTTTCTCGAACTCATTTCTTCCATAACCAGAAGTCTGATATTGGGGCCCTCCTGTCCTTCCCCCATATCCATGCTCCCTACCACCTTCCTGTTCCTCTCCATAATTCGCTTTTTGACTGTAGCCGGATCCTACCTGATACTCCGATCCCGACACCTTGTATTCAGCCCTGCCACCATATCCAGATCCAAATTCCGATTCCGGTGCCTGATATTCAGTCCTGCGACCGTGCCTGGATTGGTATACTGTTCCCGTTGTGTCGTACTCAGTCTTTCTCCCATATCCTGTTTCAGGTTGCTCCACTTCCGGCTTACGACGATATCCAGATCCGTATTCCGATTCGGGTCTCCGACCATACTCAGAGCCATATCCAGGCTGCTCACTCTCATCCTTCCTCTCATACCGAGAATCATAATCTGTTCCAGGCACCTTCCCGGATCCATAGTGAGATCCACCATGTCCTGGCCTATTTACTCCAGCCTGAAACCCGTAAGCTGGCTCAGGCCCTGCCCCATACCCACCGCCACCCTCAGTCGCTGCCTCTCCTTGAGGCTTACCAGGGGTGAACCCGTAGGCAGGTCCAGGTCGGGGCTTGGGACGAGCGTAGCTGCTGTACTCTGTCTGGAGGGCGTCATCGGCATAAGCAGAGGGCTGGGCATGGGATGAATACTTGGGGCGGGTGTAATCGAAGTCACCGGAGGCCGATGACGAGGAGGGATAGCAGGTGAGCCGAGATGGTGGAAGAGGTCGGCCGTAAGTGAGAACGAGGTCGTAGCCTCCACCGTAAGGGGTTGGATCGAATTCGTCGAAGTCATCGACGGCATCAGCGGGTGTCGAATAGTACGGCATAGTTTTAGCGGGAAATTGGAAATATTCTTTGGCTCTGCGAAGATCTGATTGACAATGACGCTAAGCGGAGAACTTCGCGGGTTTTATAGTTGGAACGGATAGGAAAAAACAACGTTGTATTGTAACGTAATGCATGAGTTTTGTTGGGGACATGATGATTCACACCATTCCTATAACAAACGAAAGTAAACTTTTAGCCGCCAGTCTCATTCTAGTTGAGATATCATTAGATAGTTGTATCAATAATTTTATTTAACACTAATCGCTGTTTTGCAATCACACGTACTATATATTTTTAATTTTATTAATTAATTTAGTTTGTGTATTTTAATATTTACATAATTAAGCTCGCGTGACATAAAATTTTTAAGTTTTGAGGTATTTCAATCATACGAAATTGAGAAACTACCAATTATACACTCAGCTCATCAAAATGTAATATATCTTACATGTTACTTTAATGTAAATAGAGGAGGAACTTTTGGGAAGATTGAAAGAAAAAAACAAATATTGTAATGGATAGCGTAGAGACGCTGAAATTATCATATTTTTATGCAAAAATTAGCTTGATTATAAAAAATAGTGAAAGAACTAAATTAGTCAATAAAACTGTACATGAGATGTGATTGTATTATTTGCAAAACAATGAAAGTATTTTCACAATTTTGTGTGTTTTGTTTAGAATACTGAATGACAAATGATTGGTTACTGCTTTAATTGATTGATTGGTCTTAATTAAGGGAAACCATAATTTAGCAACTATCGCTGAATGATATACAAAAATGTTTAAATAAGAGAGCTAACAAAACATATAGAATTAAAGTACTTGGGTCCAAAACAAATTAAACAGACAGTCCCAAAATATACAAGACATGAAATGAATGACTTATACATTAAGAGTAATGTCAATATTCAATTGTTTTTTTTATAAAGTCACATATGACGCTTACATTAAACCTGTCAATTAACTCGAAAATATGAGTTTATGAAAGATGAAATACGTTAAATAAAATAATTTTTTTGATAAACTTACAAATTATTTGAGGATTTTATTATCTTATAGGTTTAAAATTGAACCAATAAAAAATTAATCAAATTTTTTGAATTAAATAATTATATGTGAAATTTACCATTTGAAGATTAAGAGTTCAAAATTCATGTGTATCACCTCCCATTGATTAAAAAAAAACAACGGAAGATCACCCAAAACTGTAATAAACATGATAATAAATGCTTTAAAAATAAGGACTTGATTATGAAACCAAGAAGGGATTCTTCTTCATGGTAATCGACGGAGAGTGCGCCACATACACTAATTAGCCTTTCTCTCTTACGCCAGCAAATGCAATGCAAATCGAAGCCAAAGTAAACTACTTTCTTTCTGATTCGCTTTGGCCCTTTTCTTTCTCTGCGTTTTCTCTCAGCAACCTTACCCCAATCTATAACACACTCTCTGAAAAGAAATTAAAAGGTGAGAGTGTGTTCTTCAATGGCGGCATGTGTGATTAGAGTAGCTCAGGATGGAACCGGGGACTATCGGACGGTGCAGGACGCAGTAGACGCGGTTCCGTTCAGTAATTCACGTCGAACTGTGATCCGTGTGTCGCCTGGAATCTACAAACAGCCGGTGTATATTCCCAAGACTAAGAATTTCATTACCCTAGCAGGTCTGAGCCGCGAAGACACGATTCTCACCTGGAATAATACCGCCACCAAAATTGATCATCACCAGGTGGGTTTAATCAGCATAGAGTTTACTCTTCTGGGTGTATGGCTGTTGAAATTTTCTTATTTGTGCTTTCTTCTGCAGGCCTCTCGTGTGATTGGAAATGGGACTTTCGGGTGCGGGAGTACCATAGTGGAAGGGGAGGATTTTATTGCTGAGAATATCACTTTTGAGAATAGTTCACCTCAGGTAGTATAATTTGAGCTATTGGTACTATCTCTCTTCCTCCATAGGACATCTTTTAGATTTGTTTCTTCTAAGTGACAGTAGTTTTAATTTTTATAATCATAGATTATGTTTGTAGGCTATTAAGTTCATAATCATTTTCCTTTCATATAATTTAGATTTTTCTTTATGATTGGTACGGACCCAAAAGCTGCTAGATCAATTAATCCTCCTGTCTTTATGTTTTTGTTTTTCACTTCTATTCTGCAGGGTTCAGGCCAAGCTGTAGCAATTAGAGTAACGTCTGATCGATGTGCATTTTATAATTGCAGGTTCCTTGGGTGGCAGGTATGTGACTGTCTCATTCAATTAGCTCTTAAAGTGGGCTCTAGGATCATCTTTCGAATTGTCAAGTAACATCTGCATCAGAAATGTGATTTCTGTATAAGCCCGATATGAATGATTAACTTGGCCATGATCTATAATTTCCTGCAGAAAAGAGTTATAGAAGATTTATGCCTTTCAATTTTTTAGGAGTTACATGAAGTCAAATTTCTTCTAAGTGATGAGTCCGGCTTTAGGAAATCGAAGTTAATCTATCAATTGCTAATATCAATACTTAAATTGGCAATAAATGTGAATTTACTTGATGCTTCTGCATTAATTCGTTTAGTGAATAAAATTGCTCGACTCTTCATACAGGATACACTTTACTTGCACTATGGAAAACAATATTTGAAGGATTGCTACATTGAAGGGAGTGTGGACTTTATTTTTGGCAATAGCACTGCTCTTTTGGAGCATTGTCATATCCACAGCAAGTCAGCTGGTTTTATCACTGCACAAAGCAGGAAATCTTCTCAAGAGACAACTGGCTATGTGTTCTTGAGGTCTGTCTCTGTAACGAGCAAGTGTTTGCTCGGCCGGAAATTTTAGTTAAATACCTCTGTTGGGCACTACTATTAGTTTATCTTTCTTCTGAATGACAGCTTTAAATTAGGATTCTTCAATCTACTAAAGAACAGATCTTTAACTATATTTTTACCAGCATGATATTCTGAAAATATCAAATCGTGTTTCTATTTGGATTATTTTTCAAAATAACTCGACATTGTAGATCTTATGTAGTCTCCACCGTGATAGTCCATATTATAGAGTTGCAGTCCAAAGCGTATTCTAATTTAACTGGTTCGGTTCTGACTTTATTACCTCTAGACTGTAGTTATTGTGATTTCAATCTATTGTCCGCGTGCGGTGGTTTCAATTTCAGTTTCTTGTTTATTTTCTTCTCTAAGCCCTTCAGGTGCTTAAATGGTTTATCAGTAGTAATCTCGCATTGACACAGGTGTGTGATCACCGGCAATGGTCAAACTTCATATGCATATCTTGGACGACCATGGGGGCCTTTTGGAAGGGTGGTCTATGCATATACATACTTGGATGCATGTATTAAACAACCCGGCTGGCATAACTGGGGAAATTGCGAAAATGAAAGAACTGCTTGCTTTTATGAATATAGGTAAATGTTTAGTACTTCCTTTCCATCTCAATTCAGTATTTCTGAGAACCTATGCATGAAAGAACTTGTTTGTTGATTATCCTACCTATTAATACTTCATGCTTACCTGGTTTCTGTAGCAAAGGAAAGTGAAAAAGAAAAACCCCATTGGATTAGAGTCAAAATTGATTGCATTGCCCCTATACCACTAATGTGTAAAATGGGGGCTGTCTTATTGGTGATTTGAAAGCAGGTTTTTAGGAAAAGTTAAAACAAGCAAAATAATGTTATCCAAAAAAAAAATTAATATTCAAAAATGTGTTTGGTAGCAGTATTCCAGATAAATCATCTGAAAACTTGTTTAAAAACAGATTTCAGAATCAGTTAAGATAAGATTCGAATATGCTTTTGTTAAACTTGTTTTTGGGTAACTTCTTAATTTAAAAGACAAAAAAACAAAATTGAAGACTCTACCAAACACGCTTCTTCTCCGTTTCTTGATCACTCATTTGTTAGCATTCACAAAAAAGTCTTGTTTAAGAAGGATTGAAATCTCTACTAACCTTTGTCCATGTGTTTAAAAATTTGCAGGTGTTTTGGTCCGGGTAGTAGCCCTGTAAAACGGGTAACATGGGCAAGAGAATTAATGGATGAAGAAGCAGAACAATTCCTTATGCATCATTTCATTGATCCAGACATTGAAAGACCTTGGCTATCCCAGAGAATGGCCTTGAGGATACCATTTTCTGCTTAGGATTTTAACGAAGGTGACATCGATTCCTGGCAAAAAAAAGGCAACAAATCAAATCTCGGAACAGCTACGTTAACTTTCGGTTTTATCATATATTTGAAGATGCTCGTTCTTCTGTAAGCTGAACAATTTGTAGGTTAGGATACGATTTTTCTACTCCGAAGCTTCTTGTAGTGAACGTTTTACCTTGTACCATAATTTTATGGTTTTGCCTTTTCTTTTTCTGAAATTTTTCGAGATTTAATGAGTTTAGAATACGTATTAGAACAATTGCGAAAGAATGAATACTCTTATAATTTCTTCCTTGTTATTTCTGATGAATGAACCGAGTTACACTGTAACCACCCGACTCTAAGTCGACCCTCATCTGATTACAACTAGTTTGAATAGGATAAACAATGATTGTAATTTTCTTGTTGTACATGTGAAATTCGCACCACTTGGTTATTTAAGATCTGTCGAACAAGATATTTATTGTTCTAAAGAGAGAGGCAGTCATGTACCAATTATATAGGCTAAGGTAGGAGCTAAAAGAGTAAAATCATAAAGAAGATGAAAGGCAGGCTTAGTTAACATAAGTTTCAGGTAGAAGTGAACCTTGTTTGTTGCCCCTTTGAATGATTACTTGATTTGATTGTTACTGGAGATGTAATTTGAAGGCATAAACAGTGACAATTAGGACATGCAGACCAATTAAGTACTGCATTTATGATTAATGTTTTTGTAATGAAGAAAGTGTAGACTGTAGCTATAGCTATAGAGAGAGCAATTTGTTTGTGGAAATGTCACTGAGAAAATGTCATTGAGAGAAGCAGATATTGAAGATGAAGACGATGTGTAGGAGCTGCTACAGCTTAGGGTTTAAAGCTTTTGTTTTTAGATTGTTAAGATGAATCTCCCTTTTGTTTTCCCCAAAACAAAGAGAAGAAGCACAACTTTGAAGAAAAATAAAACAAGAAGAAGAAGAAAGAGAGAAAAAAAACATGTTGGAGATGCGGGGGATCGAACCCCGTGCCTCTCGCATGCAAAGCGAGCGCTCTACCGTTTGAGCTACATCCCCTTTTATAGACTTAGCTGTGCATTTCTTTTATATTTTCCTTTTTTTAGCGTATGGGATTTTCCAGGTTCTCTGCTGAAGAGTAAAACAAAAATTTCCTGAAAATGTATGGATTTTCTTTTTCGTCGGAAAGGTTATTAAGAAATAGAAAATAACAACCCAACTCGTCTTAAAAACTGAGATTAGAAACCATTGGTAAAATCAGACTTAGATCCCCCAGACATAAAGGTTATTATGTTTGTATAATATGAACTCCTAAATTTATTTTTAAAGATCTAGATTTAATTAGAATAATTTTTTTTTAAAATCTCTTTAAAAATTAAAATTAAAGATCTAGATTTAATTAGCATAAACTTTTAAAAAATCTCTTGAAAAATGAGATAAATTTAGACAATTAAAAATGAAATTAATGTTTCAGATTCAATATACACTCTCTCGCCATCCAGTTAAATCAATGTGGTTTTGAAAACAATTTCCATTATATCCAACCTTCCATGAATTAGATGCCACCACATTGTCTTCCATGAAGAATCACAAGTCCTCCTCAGTCATCATCTTTATACACAACATAACCATCTGCAACACTATGCCACCTCACTTGATTTTTCTTAAAAATGAGAACGAACACAGGAAAATGCACACATATAAGAATCACTTCATGTCATACACACTCCACATATTTGAAAATAATGAAAAAGCCCGATGGCTTAAAAATAATTGCCATGGTCCTCACAAATCAGCGGACTCCATAAATGAACAAGAACATCAAAGGACGAAGGAAGTTGTCTCTCAACGACCCCCCCTAAACCCAATGAGAGAAAATGACTCAGTTATTTAGAAAGTTTGAAGTACAATATCAGGATGACAGCAATAACAAGGACGGCTATTATCGAGCCAATTATCCACTTGTTCCTGCTCATCCTCCTGGACATGTTGGTTAAAATTCTCTTGCTTTTGCCAACATTGTCATCGACTCCATGAAGCTGCAAGCGACGGGAACGATGAAATGTTTACGACACTATTCACTTCCAAATCTAAAAGGACGCCTATGGGTTTTGATATAAAAGTAAAACTAGAACTAATAACAAACTACAGAAATCCATGTATTAGTATATTTCGGCATCAGATAAGAGCTTAAAATGTTGAAACTTTAGAACTTAGAATGATGTAAAACATGGCTATAATTTAGGTGATGGAAAATATTAATGATAAGTTCCATATTCAGTTGATAAGAAAACTAGTAAAACAAAGTGAAGGGAAGATTTTGGAATACCGTCTTATGAGCATGCAAGAGGGACTGTCGTTGAGAATGCAGATCTTGAAGAATTGAAACACCAAGCTCTTCCGTTTCTAACATGGTTCTTCGACTTTCCTTAATTCTGTCACTAGACTGGTTTATCCTCTCAGTTGACATCATCAACCTTGTTCTTTGATCAACTGATGCCTACAGAATGGGCATCCATCTTATTCTCAGTCCAAATAATTTTTACATAAGTAAAAAACAGAAGCAATGGATACTGATCAGACATGGAAAACAGAGACTAAACACATACATCAAAGTAAGCTTAAAGTACACCAAGCGTCTAAGAGTTATCCAAAACAAGTAGTATACTTGTCAAACTCCACTGGCATCACAGTGTCAATATCATTCGCTAGTTGATTTGATCTTTAAAACACAAGTGCATATGCCTATATACTTTTTGTGCTTTGCACATATAAAGATGGACAAAGTGGCTTATGGTTTCCATTTGTGGGTTTGCCCCCACAAATGGGTTAAAGTCAAGTCAAATTCACTATTAATCTGAGCCCTCCCTCCCTCCCTCTTGTAAATGATAGAAAGTGAACTTCAAATTGAACCATTATTGACTCAAATATTCTTGCATTTATGCAGCAAAACAGAAATAAGAGCCCATGGTAAGAGCCACTTTCAGTAACTGCACATCTTCATCAAAATATTAACCTAGTAATAGACCATTGCAGTTCTAATCAAACTACAAAATATACGGAGACATACCATCAGTGTATCAGCCATTCCTGATTCCAGCAACTCATCTCGGGAAGCCAAATAACCAGATGAAATTCGTTTAACTTCATTTTTCAAATTATTCAAGTCGGATTTGTATTCTCTTAACTTAACAAGAAGGACAGCCTTGACATTTGGCTGCAAACTTCTTGCCTCAAGATCCATTTTCCGAATCTGGCATATATGGGATAAAACTCATATAATCAAACAAATGGGAATTCGAGTTCAAAACAATTCTCTAAAAAAGTCGATCAGGTACAATACCAAAGATTCTGCTTCATCAATACCAGCCTTTATTTCAGTGACTTTTTGCTTCTTTTGCTCTGCAGTTATGTTAGTTGTGAAAGTCTTACTCTTACCTCCATGATACATCAAGGAGGGGGGGGGGGGGGNGGGGGGGGGGGGGAGTACAATACATAAGCATATGTAAAACTATACATATCTCATCAATCTCATACACTCATAGTACTTAAACAAGGAAAAGTTTAATTTGCAAACATTTTGACTGCATTCGTGGAGAATATGTTTAGACCTTCCTTTACATTTTATTAATAAATATTATTGCTGACCTTTTATAGGTTCTCCGGACATTATTCATCGCCAAGAAATATTTCTAGATCATTATGGTTCTGAAAACAACTTAACTAGAGAAAGAAAATAAGTAGATTGAATGAGATGTTAGGAATTAGACATAGACACATCCCCATAACTGGATCATTTAAGTTATTGACACCCTGTAGTTCGGTAGTCTCAATTTCTTAGGATATCAAAGGAACCAAGGCCATCGAGGAATATTTTTTCCAAATTGATTCGGCGGTTCATGATTACCCAATGTTTTACAAAGCCTAGCCATCCTCCTAGCATGCAACAATAGGCGATCTGTCTGCTCATATATGCAATTTCAATTATCTAGAAGAATTGTTACTCAAACGGAAAGGATGACCCTTGAGAGACAAGTGTCGAATCTGCAATACCAGTAAATAATTAACAGCTTATAGAATGAAATGTTGAAATTACCTCCATCGAGGGTACCAGCTGAGGTGCTCTTTCTTGAAAGGTTCGCGGAGAGCTCACAGTATTGGCGCTCGTATCCTTCAAATACCTCGCTCATCGTGCACCAACCTACGAAACACCTATCAATTCAGCCGGATCAATCTTTAGCATTCTTTTCACGCAATGCCCAACAGACAAACAGATTGAGACGAACATTTAAGATCCCAAGTTCAATGGAAATTATCATTTTCAAAACGATCTATAAAATACAGAAGTTCAGAGAAAATAAATTAGACCTAAGATGGACGAGGATTAAATAGGAAGCCCAAAGTTGCAGATATCGCCGGGATACGCCGGGACGCCGGTCGGAACTTCTAGAAAGTAATTGTACTAAGGATGCCTGTCTATTGTATTCGAATCTTACGATGATGAGCCAAAAAAGGCGGGTGATAAAAAGGCGAGTTTATCACAAAGTCATAGTGGGTTTGCCAGGATTTTTGAGTATTCTACCTTACGTTTAAAAACAATAATTAAAATACAGTGTTTTTAAAATTAATTTTAAAAGTAAGATGAAATAGTACATTGTCTTTATAGTAGCGTGATCATAAATATGAGACCACGTAAAATATATTTTTTGTAAAGACGCATTCATAAAAGTAGAAGCGTCTTTTGTAAAAACATCTTCATAAAAGTAGAAGCGTCTTTATAAACGACGTCTTCGTTATAGTAGAATGCGTCTTTTATAAAGACGCATTCAACGCTACCTTTAAAAATCACGGTACAGAAAGCAGAAACAGTTCTTCCCCGTCATTTTTCTCCGTCGATTGTGGCCGAAATTTACTGTCATTTCACCGGCATTACACCCTCTCACACTTATCTCACTCTCATTCACAAAAAAAAAAATCAATCTCTCAAATCACTAGTAAAAACTTCTCAAATTCTATGTATATTTCTAACTCTTTTGATCTCTTAAATTTGTTCTTCAAATCTTGAAATTGTTCATTTTTTTACGGATGTTGTATGGATATACTTTATCAATTTTTGTAATATCTCTCTTTAATCTCTCTCAAACCCTAGATTTTCATGTGTTTTAGGTTCTCAAATTTTAAATCCATTTTCTAAATTATGTGATGCTTAAACTCTTAATTTGTAAAATTTTATTTATGAATGAGTTGATATATTATGAAATTGTAGTTATTAACTTTGAATTTGTAGAATTTTTAGATCTAGTTCTGAAATTGTTGTGTATTGCATAGTAGGTTGACAAATGGGGAAAGGCCTATGGTAGTTTTATGTCACATGAATGGTAATGTCGTAATGGGTGCAAACAGAGTTTCTTATGATCAACTTTCAATGAGGGGAATTGTAGTTTATAAGAAGATTACTTTTAACGAGCTATATAATATTTTATGTGAAGCCTTGTCAATTGACCGTCTACATTAGAATTTGGACATAGTTTATCGTTATCCACTTACTCTTGGTGTTGGGTCATTCAACTATGTGAAATTTTCGGTACAGAATGATAACGATGCTCGTGTGATGTTTACTATTGTGCTTCAAATTCCTCCGCCAAATATAATTGAGTTATATTTAACCAAAAATGCTAGAGATGTAGGACGTTCTAGCATAAACTTGTATAATGACAATATGTGTGGAGTTGAGGTACACGATAGTGCAACAATTTATTCTTCATTCCATGACAATGACATGTATCCTATAGTGCAAGAAACCATAGATAGTTGGTTGTGGTTTTTGTATTGCTTGAGGCGTTACATTACGCAGAGGAAGGGACTTGTGTTAATATCTGACCGACATGTTGGTATAAAAGTTACAACACATAATCGGCAACTTGGGTGGTCAAAACATTAGGCCATCATCAATATTGTTTGAGGCATGTTGCAAGTAACTTTAATGACAAATACAAGAACAGGGCTCTAAAAAATTTAGTATTTAGAGTGGGAATGCAATATCAGTAAAGAAAGTTTGAACTCTGCATGGATGAAATGAAGAAAATAAACAGTCGGTGTGTGCATTTCTTTGATAATATTGTAAAGGAAAAATGGACTCTAGCATTGGATGGTGGATACCGATATGATTGGATGACAACAAACGTTGCAGAATCCTTTAACGGTGTACTAATGGGAGCTCGCATGTTACCAGTTGCAGCTTTGGTTAAGCTTACGTTTTATCGCAGTGTGAATTAGTTTGAAAAGCGGAGAAGTGAAGTTAGAGATGCCTTACTACGTGGTGAAGTGTTTACTACTTATGTTGTTGAGAAGATGAAAACTTAGGAAGCCAGGGCTAGTTCGCATGAGATCACAATTTCTTACCGTGCTAATGAGACGTTCGAGGTTCTCACTGGTCAACATCAGAATCACATGTACAAAGGACGGAACAGACAATATGTGAATTTAAAAGGAACAAATATGTATTTGCAACAAGTTGCAATCATTTGGCCTCCCGTGTTCCCATCTGTTGGCAGTGTGCGCACATGCTCGTATTGATAGTTCTCAATTCATTGAACATTATTACCACTGGTCAAGACTTGCTGAGTGTTATAAGCCACAATTCAACCCTCTTCCACATGAACATTATTGGAAAGTTCCTAACTTTCCAATAGTGCACCCTGATATAACTAGGATGCGGGAGAAAGGTAGATCTAAGTCGACCCGTATACGAAATGAGATGGATCGGGGAGAGCAAGGTACTCATAGTAAATGTGGACTTTGTCGACAAGAGGGATATAACCGTCGAAATTGTCCTTCTCGTAGTGGAGGACAATCTTCGAATGACTCACAATATTTGACTTAGTACATTTTTATGTAATTCAATATAATATTTGACTTTGTACATTTTTATGTAATTCAATGTAATATTTGACTTAGTATATTTTTATGTAATTCAATGTAATATTTGTATTAGTACATTTTTATGTAATTCAATATAATCATTGTATTTTGAACGACACTCATATTCAGGATATCATGGAGCCTGGACCACAAAATAGCTCGGTGTTGTATTTACAAGATCAACATAGTTCCCAACATGTTTGAGACCAGGTTAATTCTCGTGCTTTACATTGTCGTCGACATACTGCAGTTATTCATCGGAACATGCCACTCCATTGACGTATTATTCCATATTTGGTACGTGCTGGATTTTATGGAGTTGTGAGGGTTGGGTTTATCGCCCTCGACTGGCACTTGATCACATCTTTTGTGGAGAGATGTCGTCCTGAAACACACACATTTCATATGGCACATGGTCAGTGTATTATTACTCTACAGGATGTGTTCTAAGACAATTCAGCATGATTCAACGTGTGCCCGAGTCATGTGATACTGAAAGACGGTTGCATGATATCGACTTAAGGGGGAGAAATGAACTAAATTGGGGGATCCAACATTAGGCATACATTGAGATATGAGATGAGCTTAGAACACACATTGCTAAGGGGCACGTGAATGAACATGGATATGACAGCTCATACATGTTATGGTATCAGAGCATCACACGGCGATACATAACTCAATAGAGAGCGTTATATGATTTAATGATAATTTTTATATTAATTTATGTAATTAATGGGCTTATATGGTCATTTAATAAGTAACTTATATAACGTTTTTTTATCTATATAGACGGAGAGTCTAGGCAATATTAACAATGTGACACTTGATGATATTGAGTCGTCTTGGATAATGCCTCGAATCCATAATGAGTGTGAGAAAGTCGCACAAGCAATAAGACAAGCAAATGCGGCTTATCAAACTCCTTTGTCCCGAAGGCATGAAGTGCACAACTCATCTCAAAGAAGTCAACAAGAATCACACATGCCTCGAAACGAACCATTTATATCTCAGCAAGAGCCATACATGCCGCCGGTCTTTTATATATTTGGAGGTGAGTCAGTGACTCAACTTGGTTCCACTTCTAAACCATTTTATCAACCTCAACGGCGTAGAGGAGGACGAGCTGGTGCTCCTAGAGGAGGAGATAGAAAACGTGCCCGAATCTCACCTATTGTGGAAGATGCTCTTATTGTGGAAGATACTCCTATTGTGGATGAAGATTCACATATCGTGGAGGAAGACCTGCCGTTTATTGTAGAGGAAGAAAGTGTAGCAGTCATTATGGAAGAAGGTTTATCATCACAAATAACTCAATTACAAACATATGAAAGATGCTCAAGAAGAATGAGAAGACGATCACCGTGTGGACGTGATTGATTTATATTTTTTGTATTTGGATTTTTGTAGAATAATATAAAATGTAAAGTCATAAAATTTGTTAAAAATGTATGTTGTCCATTGAGAATGTGCGGTAAAGTCATAAAATATTCTGCAGGATGGATGATTTTTGAATGCAGGTTAGGTTGTTGACAATTTTTGTATGCAGGTGTTAGGTTCTGCAGTGAAGGCGTCTTTTGTAAAAATGACTTTTGCCAACTGGAAGTCATTTTTACAAAAGATACCTTCCAACATGGCCAATCTTAACTTAGTTTTAAAATTAGTTTCAAAACTACTTTATTTAAAAAAAAATTAAAAATCACATTAAACTCGAAAATTTTCCAAAAGCATAACGTATGTGGTCAATCATCTGTGAAGGCATGGTTGCAACGGGTAAATGAAGACAGTTAAATGTTTGGATGATACGGTACCGTCCCGTATCGGTAGGATTCCTCTTCTCATCCTAACTATAATAAGCATAATAATTTATTATTAATCAAGCTTTGAATTGCACATTTTTAATTTAATTCTAGTTTAATACTTATCTTTATTAAATTTACTTAAGTTTAAGCTATAAATTTATTTTTCTCATTTAATTAGAAATTTCAAATTAATTGAAATCAAAAGACTAAGATTCAGAAATTGCACAAAATGGTGCTTATATACGAAACTAATAAGTAATAGAAGAAAATTGGGCTAATTTGGATGCCTTTTGCTACCAATGCTAATGAAGAAGCAATACAAAATTTAATGAACTTCCATATCATCACTTGCTGTTGTGCAAGTTACAATCGCAACACTGTATTTACTCTCTAAAACAGCCACTCCTTTCATAAGTATAAGACCAAAAATAAAGCAGCAACCAGCCAAGCCACACCCAAATTATCCGACTAACTTGTTATTTTTACTTCACCCGTTTGCAGCCAATTTCATTTCTTCTGGGTTCTTATATTCAGATTTGAAGAGAAAACGGGCATGACTCGTTGGAAATATAGGCTGTATAGCTGAACGTCCAATTTCTATTGTTCGGCAACTTAACCTATGATAACTCTCCTGTTTGAAAATTGTTTTATCTTCATGCTGTTGTCTGGCTTGGTTGAACAACCACGGTCCCGGTTCCGTCAGATGTGGGAATTCCTCCGGCTTTTATGTGCTTCATCTGCAGCGTCTCCAACTCATTATCTGGGAACACCTCTGATTGCAATGAAGGGGATATGTTTTTAACGTGTAACCACGTGAGTTGCCAAAAGCTATCCCCGACAACAGCATCACCTGGAACAAGAATACCTGTTGTCTTCATAACGAGCAAGGTGTTCTTGAGAAGCTCGGGTACTAGTTCTTGAATCCTCTCGTTACGCCTTCCTCTAACTTTTACCTTCATGTATCTCTCCATAAGGTTCAGAACAGCAAGCCATAATTTGCAGAAGGATGGTATTCGCCAGAGGTCCTGCAGTAACTGTAAAAACACTTTGGACATGAGTTTCATGGCTAAAAAAAGCGTTCCTTCCATGTTCCGGTAGTCATTGGGGGAGTTTCCCTGTGAAATCTCGAGTAAATCGTCGAGCAACGTGAATATCACCAGATCAAAACATTGCAACCATACCGAATTTGGAAGGTGAATCCCATCCACTCCTGCCATTGACCTCTGCAGCATCAAAATTGCGTGGTTCCTCACTTCTTCTCTCTGGTCTAAACACACTTTCTTCAATCCTTGAACCATTCTCAGCCACATTTCTCCGATATCTTGAAGCACTTTAACAGAAGCTTCCACTCCGACGGCATTCTTAGCCTCTGACGACCATCTCACCAGACAAACAACAGAACCCAACATCAAGTCAATGGCCGAAATAGACCGTTCAACCTCCCCCACACGAGACTCAGCAAACTGCCTTGCCGCATCAACACACAGAACATAATTAGATGGCATCAGGTGTGCACCATCAGACATAATGAACGAAAGTGCCTCGAACCCTACTTCAGATGCCTCCCGATGTCGAGCTGTGATAGATAATAGAGATATGATTGTGCGCCAACCCGCGTGAGACCTGATATGGGTGGAATTCGCTTTAACAAGACGCACGACTTCTTGCGTGATGTGTTCGAAATACGCATCAGCAACGCGGGCATCGAGTTTCAAAACCAGTTGCAAAGACCTGAGGAGCTCATCCGTAAGATTGTCCTTATAGGGAAGAAGCCGTTGGCATATTTTTAGGAGGCCGAATACAGCTTTTTCCACCAAAACGCAAGGCATTAAGGTTGACTGAACGATATTATATATGTGCTCGTAAACACCTTGCCATATAAGCATAATCCTGTCACGGTTATTCAGTGTAATTGCAATCAGTAACTCAAGGCAGAATACTGCAGAGTCTTCATCCTCCATAGAATTGGTTCCCTTACGATGTCGGCCTGCAGCTAAGATAAGGGCCTTCACAAGCTGAGACAAGGACTGTGCTTGAAGAAACTTACTCTCTGTGAAAATGCTATCAATGTGGCAGTTCTGTATAATCTCACGAGATTGTTTGTGAGCTGCCAGCTCTTCTTCTGTTGGCTGTGACTTAGGCTCCTCCACATCGAAAGATAAGAGCTGGCTGAACCGGCCCATTAGGCCAGATGATTTTCTAGGAGTCGCCGTACTTGGGATGTTTGAGGAAGACAAGGAACTTGTGGCAGGTTTACCCCGGTCCGAGTCCAAAGAGGGCTCCATATCATTGACTACATCACTTATTAGATGAACAGGTAGAAGGCCAAGCTTCTGCAAATTTAAGACACAGTCCAGAACGTTTTTCCAACCAGAGCGAATATAATCACCATACTTGTTGGCTATGGTGAAAACTGCCGTGGTTGCTAGCTTGGCTTTTGTGTCATCACAAAAGGAAGTCATAGCTTCTTCTACAGACAATGGGGTCAAAAGGGTAGTGAATTTACAGAGAGACACAACTAAATCATCTAATACATCATCAAGGTGATAGCAGGCAGCGATTTTGGCAACAGCCAAGAATCCATCAATGCATGTTTTCAAGAGATCTTCCTGTTCCACCTGATCAAGAACCACTGACATAGCAGCAATTGTTGGGCCCGACAGGATAGCAAACATATCATAGTCGAGGAGTGCCCTAGAATCACAGATGATGTAAGGAGTCATCTTCTTGGCTTTATGGATGATATTAATCCAGCGGCTCGACGTAATCTCTGGAAATGTAGTACTTTGCTCAGGAATCATCTGGATTTCATTCTCACAAATTGAATGGTAAAGCTCTGACAGAAATTCACGAGGAAGATCTGATCCTCCATTTATGCGTCTATTGTTGCGGATGAAATCCTCCTCTGTCATCTTTCTCTTTACCTGTTGATTGTGTTGATCCGTATTAAGTATTATAATTGAATATGACAACAAAAGAGCAGCATCTTTGTTCATCAATATATGTGGTGACTGCTCATAATATCTTTCCGCAAACGCCTCAAGCACTCTTTGTATCTTTTGTGATTCTCCTGGTAATCTGAATGTCCCCAAGAAAAGCCGCAATGCTGTATCTAAATTCAAGTCCTGGAAGTCGAACATCCTGGCAAATTCATGAAGTACCTGAATACAAAATTCATCATGACTTCCCAGAAAGTCACCAACAAGATTCTTGTCCAGCCCAACTGTGTATCTAAAATAGCATGCTACGCTCTGGGGGTCAAGTTTATCCGGTAATAGATGTACTGCTTGGAGAAATTCCAGACCTTTCTTCGGATCGCGATTAAAGTGATCAGCTCCAATCATCAACCTTCTTTTGAGGTGCTTCATCTTACGCACAAAAGGAACCCAGTAATTAGGATCATCATAGTTCTCACATTTCGTCATCCAGAATGCTTTATATCTGTCAAGATCTTCTGAAGGCTCCTCTGAAGTGGGTAATTCATTGCCCAATCTCTCAGCCATACCTTGAATCATGGACATGAGACCATCTAGAGCGAGAATGTGCATTGCAGACAAAGGTCCGTTCACTGGAAATGCGCTTTTTGATAACAGGTTAGCCAGATCTTCAAACACATTACTGGAGGTTATATCACAATCAAAGTTTGCATACATCTCTGCGATAAATGTCTGCTGCCGGCAGAGATCAACCAGAGCCTCCAAAGCAACCTCCTGCTGTTGGTAAGAAGACCCATGCTTGCTTTGAGCAATCCTCAAAAGCACACATGAAAAGAATGCTTCAAGTTGTACTTTGAGCTCAGCACGTAAAAGATGGTAGAGATTCAAAACAATGCTACATACAGTTGAGAGAATCAATGGGCTCATTGACAAACCAAACTGCATGAGATTACGAAACAACTCATCTTGAACTATAGATAACAATTTGGGGTGCTTTCTAATAGATGGTCCAGCCAATTCAATTGCCAAATTAATCAATCCTAGTGCAAATAGAGGAACATCCTCATCATATGCCATAAGACTTGATCTGGGACCAAATTCAGTTTGTTCAACAACATTCAACAGGGAACAAAGGAAGTGAAGTATCTCCACCATGCATGGAACTCCAAATGGCTCCATCATAATGTTATCACCATTTTGAGCAGTCCCTATCTCATTACTTGTTGCGACCTTTTCATCATCTTTCTCAATTGCGACTGTACCTGCAGGAGCATTCAAAGTGCAAGCAATAGAAGGTTGACCATTGTCAATGCTAATATTGCCATTACTTAGTTGTATGCTACCATGCATGCGGTCCTCATCCAAACCAATCACCTGAAGAGAAAAGATGACTTTTATAGATGGATGACAAGGAAATAAAGAAATGACATTTCAAGAATATTAATAGGAAAATTCTTCCGACATCCCTTGTAGTTTGCCTAAATGACCTGAGCACCCCTCTAGTTTGAAAAATGACAAAAATCTATTCTAATCTGTAAATTTAGGTGTAAAAAGACAATATTATCCATAAAGTCAAACCGATCCGACTATTTTTCTAACCCAAAAAATAAACTGACCTGAGTTTTTCTGGGTTTAGGTGAATTATAGTTTGAATATTAGAAGAAATTGGTTTAAACATTTTCAGAATTAGGAATAAAATGAAGGGTAATTTCAGTATTACATATTATTTAAACGGTATTAGTTGAAATTTAACGGTTCTGGATTTTTTTGTCAGTTAAACCTAATATGAATGAAGGTATGTATCATTTTTCAAACTAGAGGAGTGTCCATGTCATTTAAGCAAACTAGGAGGTGTCAAGGAAATTTTCCCATATTAAACTTGTAGAGAGAAGTATCCAGTGTCAATACAAAAAGCTACACTATCAACATATGAATACATCTTTATGGACTATGCTTATTCAGAACATCCTTCCAATGACTTGATCCAAATCCTCAACTTCATTTCAGTTTCTTGAAGACTTCAGTTTCTTAAAGATAAAAATTCTGGAATTGCTAATTTGAAACGAATTGTTAGTTTGGATGATGGCACGAACCCCTGGGATATTTAGTAGCTATACCTTATTTATAAAGTATGCTTATTCAAGTTAAGCTGACTTAAATATTTATCAATACAGGCTAAGAAATCTTTTCTTTATCAGCAGCTTTGAAATCTTTGAGTTCTCATATAAAAGTAAAATTCAAGATTGATAGTGTCAAGCAGTAATCTTACAAATGTGAAAGTCATCTCTGCCAGTTAGTCATAATTTTCAGCTGCTTTTCTTTCTTTTCCCCCAAGAGGAGAACATGCTCAGGGATTTCGCAGTAGAGCACCCGATTGTCATGGCATTAGAATTGTTATCCTTTTCAGTTATAAAATTTTGAGATAGTTTATCAAAGAGAAATAACTAGGAAATTTATCATTACCTCCTCTGTGTCGTCAACCTCAGGGAGGTGAGAAAAAATACACCGAACCAATTCATGCATCGTATGGCGAGCTACCCGTTGCAACAATTCACCTTTCGAGCTGGCTTGATGGACTACACGAAAGCATGTGTTTACTATATTGCACACGTGATTATTACTCAACTTAGCTGATGCCGTACTTTTCATGCAGGCAAGAAGAACTTGAAGTATCTTCATTAGTACCACTTCTTCAGAGGCAGGATCAGTAACTTCAAACCGACAGCTAGTTACAGCATCAATTATTAGATGCATGGCCTCTCCCACGTTTACTGTATGGAGATCAAGTATGTCGAGATTTAGAATTTTGTATATGGATGACAACGCAACGCCTGTGATTGGTGCACCTGTCTCATCAGACTGAATGACATCCAAAAATGGTTTAAGGTACTTAGTTGGATTAGTATTATGCCAATCATGTTGCCAAGAAAAAATTTGTTTCCGGAGTTCCTTGAGAGAATGGATGAGAGAATGCTCTAGGTGATCATCCTCTGCCACATAGCGAACTCCCCATCTTACATTTCTCCTCATCACAGCCAAAACTGCGCCTATTTCAGAATTAACCATGCACGCTAAAGTACTTCTGGAAAACCTAGGAGGATATTCCTTTGGTTCTCCACCAACCAAGATAGCTCCACAATGTGGAACTGGGTGTCCCATGTTTATAATGCTCTCTTTATTCAAAGCAGCTTATATCTCAAGCACGAATCCAGCAACAATATGAGCCAAGCCTTGTGAACTGCAAAATTCATACCATTTAGTAATGACGGCAAACTTAAAGACGGATTTGTAAAACGAACTGCAAAAAGACTGTAATAAAAATAAATAAAGAAAGAAAAAGCAGCTCCTAAGCGTGGGTGCACGTATAAAAGCATGCCAAACACAACCTATGACATTATAGATGAAGTGAGTAATCTTTTAGATTAGGGCTAGTCATCCAATGGCAATTCATATGGAAGATATCAATATGAATGGGCAGTTGTTGATGCCAAAAATAGGAACCATCATCAGAATCAATGATTACAAGTTTATATTATCTGACAATCTAAGAGAATTACCATGATGGGAAACGTTCAATTTAGCTTACAATGCAAAATTGTAGTTATATCAGCATCGTTGGAGCCTAGAAAACTATGAAGCAAAGACGCTTCAAGAAGAGAACTGTATTCATATCCCACCTAGGATTTGATACCGTATTGAGACTCTCCTCATTACCTTAAGAAACTTAAATCGATTTAACAGTAACATAGTTGCAAAAAAAAGGAACTTTTTAACTCTACAACCGATGGCCGGGGTTGGGGGAAGTGATAGACTCAAATCTCAAGATGCGGTCTATATAAGAGGATTTATTTCTTATTTGGCAAGGACAGAATCAGAGGGAAGAAAAGATGAAGGAAACGAGAAGAAAGAACAACTTTAACTCTCAAGGAAGAAATTCTTGGGCTATGTCTCCTCTATATTACTTCACTGCAATCTCAAACGCAGTCCCAAAACTAAAGTGACAAAAAATTGACTCAACAAAGTGAAAAAAAACTCCAAAAGAGGAATTGTAACTGCACTTCTCCGCATCTTCAACGTTGTCAGCTTTTAAAGAGAGGGATGACGATTCTGGAGAAGAGGAAGACCCAATTCTAAGCTTAATTTCCTCCATGATTTTATAAGTACCCGGTGCTTATTCAATTAGGCAAGATGTGGAGACCCATAATTGAAAAGAAACAATCCAACAACAGATCTGATTCAATTCTTCGTTGTATACCAGCCACCAAGCTTGTATCCTATCTACTTTACAGATCAGAAGCCTCGAGCTAAACTCTCAATACCAGATGAAAGCACTTCAAAATCAAATACAATTAAGAAACTTGGACGCTTAGACAAAGACCGAGAAATTCTGGGTCGATGTGAATAAGCTGGAAATGACACAGCTTACCTTTCACGATCACAAGGAGCTCTTCGAGACGGAAAGCACAAGAGGAAAATTGAGCTATGGCTCTTGTTACATGGACATGGGACTGAAATGGGACTCGGACGAAGTAGAATTTGATTTGAAGAATACGGGAAATTGATGGAGCGGATCTTCGAGTATAGGTGGCGCGTTTCTTTTTCGTAGGACGCAGTGTGAGGGGGTAATTAGCAAACTGTGTTTCCCAGAAATATTAATTGAGTCCTTATATTTGGAGGTATTTACTCTGTTTTCGCGTAATTATGTTAACTTATTTAATTTCTCATCACGTGCGTTAGGTTGACATTTTAGTCATTAATGCTCACTAAAACTCACTACTAATATAGTATTTGCTTAGTTTTCTATTTGTTTTTTCTTCAGCCAAATCCTTAAAAACTCTTCTTTTTTGCATCCGTTGAGTCCCGAATTACTAGTTTATTTGACTTGAGACTCATTTTGTTCTTTTTTATATAAACAAGTGGGCTAATTATCATAGACATCCTCACATAGAATATTAAAAATTACACTCTCACCCTTAAGTTTACAGTAATACCTCCTCATATTCTATTTTGTTTCATGTATATTTATCCCCTACCATAATTTCCGTTCAAAATTTTGACGAAAGTCACTACATGTGAGAAGCACGTGAGATTTTTAATGTGCAACGAGGTAATTTAATATTCATTGTCACAATGACAAAAATCTACGGTTTCTTCACCATGGGGCTCACCCTTTCTTCTTTTTCTATTAAGAAATAGAGACCCATGAATCCACCATAACAGTAACAAAAATACCCATGAATCCACCATTACAAAAATGAAAACTATTCATAAACAATAACCCTTCTTCATTAATTATTAGCAAAATACAGAACCTCTATAGAGCTTGCTCAGTTCAATTAAAGTGAAAACATTTGAACAAATAAAATTTCACATGACATGTGGTAAGATCTAGACCGAAAACTCCATCGAAAAGATGATAGAGCAAGGACCGTAGGATCAACTAGGTAGTTATGAATAAGAGACCAATCAGAAGAAAGTATATGGCTTGCCAACGTGGTAATCCAAAGATAAACTAATCAAGATCATCGAATTGATCAAACAGTCAAGATTTACTTAGCTATTACTATTGATAAATTAGATCTCAGAGGAATATTTTGTTGATCTTACTTTCAGATAGAAATAGATAAAATGTTTCAGGTTATATGAAAGCCTATAAATAACAGCAAGATGTAACTCCAAATGGACACTCAACAACCATCAACACACTCACAAGAAACAAGAACAACGTCTAGCTTACATTAGTCTTGTAAACCTTTCTCCACAATGAAATACTATCAGAAATTTCCTGTGATTTTTCTCTCACTTAAGGGTTTTTCACATAAAATCATTATGTTTATTACTCATTTCTACATACTCTTTGTTTTTCCATTATGATGAAGGAAATTCATGACTAATTCTCCAAAATCATGAATTTTTTCCTTTACATTTGGTGCTTTCATTGAGAGTGAATCAACACGCTCAAGATTCTTATCTCTCATCCAATGATGAACACATATGACGATGCCACCTCTAGCAAGAGACTTGAACAAAAAGCCGAGCGTCTGAGCAAATGATTCGTAAAAAAAAAGTGAAAGACATGGAGACAGTCCCTAAATAGGCAAGAGATGAACATGCTACAGAACCTTGAATGCGTTCATAAACATGTAGCTAACGGGCAATTCGAACTAGAACGGCACTACTCACAAACAAAAAATAGGAACGAATACAGACCGAAAACATGAACCAGAAACAGAAATAGAAAGGCGGCAAACTCGTTCCTTTCACATTATTAGCATGTTTTATGTATTCTTATCATAATTTCTGACATTAAAAGAAAAAAGTGGTAGACGAATAGATTTGAAATTTTTTAGAAAACTTGAAGGGTTTTGTCAAAACAATGTTAAAATTGTATGGATGATAAGATATTTTATCCAAAAAAATTTATGATAAATGTATTTTGAACTTAAATTCTAAATTTAATTAAGAATTTGAATTGTAAATCAAAACTTTAATTTAAAATTATATCAAAAATCGTGTGATAGATAAACTTTATCTCGATAATAATACGTGAATAGTTTTATTTGCTAATTAAATTTCTTTGACCTCTTAACAATTGCAAACAATTATCAAAGTATTATGTTGATATCTTCTATCTCATAGAAAAATCACGGCTATTTCTGTTTCAACATTAAAATTTTTTTATATGAGATATTGACAGTAAGAGATCATTAGAGATTATGTTTAATTTTGTTTAACTCCTCCTCGGATTATTATGCACTCAAATTGATCGACTATATTAAAATGAGTTGACTCAATCATGCCTCCATAAATGAGTTGAAAGAGCGTCAAAAGGACAGTACCCAAAGTCAACTCACTTCATGAAATTAAATATCAAACAAGAAATAGTTTTGAAGATATAGTGGGGGCATTAGAATTCGGAGGTCAATCTAGACTCTAGACATCCGTCCAGATCTCTACGACAAGGAGAGAATAAGATGCAACATTTCCGCTGACAGGAACTAAGAATTTTGCTCATGTATATTTCCTAGATTCAAAGCTTCACATCTAGAACAGATACTAGCAACTCGCATGAACGGAAATTAGAATTAGATTCATTTGACCACTACATCAAACATATTCTAGAAATATCCAAAAACTCAAACAGGAGCTGCAAATAACAAAGAGAGTGGGGACGGTAGTAGCCGAGGCCAGAAGCTAGCCACAACGCCTGTCGTGAATAAACGAAAGCTACTTCGTGTGACAAAGGAAAGGGAGAAGTAGATGAGAACGGGTCTGCTCAGCCAATTACGGAGCGGGCAGTGGAGAAAATGTTGGAGCTGAAAATGCTTGATATGAGGGAGCTGGGAACGGGCATAGTGGCAGGCCTGGAAACTTTAACCCGCTCCCCACTGTGCCCAGAAATCTTAGCCGCTCCGATACCGAAGAAATTCGTGGCCCCAAGTTTAAGTGTTATGAAGGAAAGTTAAATCATGTTGACCACCTTCGACGTTTCAAGTAAGTAATGGCATTTCATCAACATGGGAGTGAATTGATGTGTCGAATGTTTCCAACCAGTCTAAATGGGAATGCATTAAAGTGGTGTCACTATTTACCCCATTGCTCGATTGATAATTTTTCTAGAATGTCTTCTATTTTTCTCGAGCAGTGCTCCATTTACCGAATGATGATGAAAGAACGCCTCATGATTGTTACGATTCAAGAAAAAGAAAAGGTCATGACAACAGAAAAGAAATATCTTAAAAAGGGAAAGAAATATCCTGACGGCGGGAAAATAATTATCTCGACAATGGGAACGAAAAAATCGTGACAACGGGAACAATTATGAGTACGGAAAAAGGTACGGGATCCACTACGGGAATGAAAATCGAACAGAAAATGTTGGGAGGAAACTACATGATAAATATTATATTATCAGAAAGATATGGAAGTCTATGTTTTGTAAATTTTATGAAAATTAATTCGGAGCTCTCGATCAAAAGTTATGATAGTTTTCGTTGGTGTTGTTCAGGAAAGTAAACATCTTCACGCTTTTCATATTTAATTTTTAAACTGTATTGATTTAGATAGTATTATATGACAAATTATATATCGCTAGAGAGATATGGATGTCTACTTCTTGAAGAATTTTACAGAACTTGATTTGGGGCTCTTAGCAAAAGTTATGACAATTTTTATGAAAGCTGCTTAGGAAAGCAGTTTATATAGAATGAGCGACTGTAAAAATTAAATTATAGTTACTGAAAGCCAACTACACAGCGAATCTTATTGTACATATTGCTAAAAATAAGTAAGGCTATTCACGTCTTTCAAATTGAATCTTTAAACTGCTTCATTTTAGATAATATTATATGAAAAACTATATATCGTTGAAAAGATACAGATGTATACTTCTTGAAGAATTTTGCAGAACTTGATTCGGAGCTCCCGAACAAAAATTATAATAATTTTCATGAAAGTTGTTCAAGAAGACAAATTATGCAGAACAGACAATTTCGAAAATTATATTGCATTAGCTGGAGGCCAAATACATGGTGAATTATATATTATTGGAAGCATATGAAAATCAACTTCTTGAAAAATTTCACGGAATTCAATGTGGAAATCTCAATCAAAACTTATGACGTGATAACACGTAGGACTATCAGCTTAATTTATTAAGCTTCACCAATACATTAATGCTTATGTGACAAATCATATGTCACTACAAAGCTACAAATATCAATTTTTTGAAATTTTTTATAAAATGAGATTCGAGCTTCTAGAAGAAAGTTACGGTATACTTGTTCCTTACTCATTCCATCAAGATATTATATATGGTGTTGTTCAAAATCCTTGTCATAGATATTTGTGTACGGGAAAAAGAAAAGAAAAGTAAATGGGAAAAACTCTAGCAAGATACGATAGGAAATATAAGGTCTCTGAGCTTTGTGAAAAGCTTATGTCCTGGGAGTGTCTACGAACATCGTTCTCAGAAAAAGTGAGCTTTGAGCTCACTAAGAGTTTATGTCCACGAAGACTTTTGTTTTCTAAAGAAAACAGACCTCTGAGCTCACCAAGAGCTTATATCTATGAAGGCTTATGCTTTCTAAATAAAACGGACTCTTGAGCTCATTAAGAGCTTATGTCCATGAAAGCTTTTGCTTTCTAAAGGAAACGAGCTCACCAAAAGTTTAAGTCCATGAGGAATGATGTCTGCAGCATCACCCTCAAAAGAAAACTAAAAAGAAAGGAGGAAGGAATGAAGAAGTTTAAAAGGGAAGAAGTTAAAAAAAAAGAGGAAGAAATACGAAAAGTGGAGAAAGGAAAAGTGAAAATGATGAAAGAAGAAGTTGAAAATGAAAAAAGAAAGTAAACAAAGGGAAAGTGGACAAAGAAAGATAAAGTGAGAGCAAAGTAAGATGAAAGAATAGAGAAAATTTGCAAAGTCTTGAAGAAAGAAAAATTACAAAAACATACAAAAAACTACGCATGTCAACAGGGAAATTAACAACGGCATGTCAAATAACAGCTTGAAAAAGCTGTCACGTGTTCCCAAAAAAATATTGTAAACAAAAATGCTCAAATCAAGTGCTCTCAATACCAAGCTGAAGTCACTCACAAAGTGGAAACACTCATGATGGTATGATGAAATCTGAACAAGAAGCATGCTTACAAACGGGGTCAAGGTTCTTTATTTGAACCTAAATCCTCAAAAACGGGCAGTTTGTAAATCCCTCTAAAAACAGAAACGGGGCAATTGTTCTTTATTTGAACTTAAGTCATTGAAAACGAACAATTCGTAAGTTCCACTCAAAGCATAAATGGGGTCATGGTTCTTTATTTCAACATAAGTCATTGAAAACAGACAGTTCGTAAGTCCCTCTCAAAACAAAAACGGGGACATGGTTATTCGTTTGAACCTAAACCCTCGGAAATGAGAGAAACTCTTCAATGAGCCTGTAGCAAAGGAAACGAGAGAAACTCTATCAATGAGCCTGTAGCGAAGGAAACTAGAGAACTCTGTCCATAAATGTAGAACATCAAACTCAAACTCTTGCAATGCAATTATGAAATAATACACTCGCTCCTTACTCATTTCAATAAATTATTATCTTATTGTTCTTGTACAACATTCTTGTCACATATCTTAACGTGCAAGAGAATGAAAAGACCATGAAGAGTACGAGAAAGACTCTATCAATGAGTCCATAGTGAAGAAAATGAGGAAAAATCTATCGACGAACCCGTAGTGAAAAGAACAGAAAGACATAACAGTGAATGAATGAGAAATAATCTTCATCAATGGCAAATCATTTGTAAACGGTAACAGAAAAATGTAACGTGTGAATAAGAAAAGATAAACATTACACCTCAACAAATAAAATCATGTTTATTGTAATGGGGGTAAATGAACAGACAAAATTTCACATGACATGTGGTAAGATCTAGACCGAAGACTCCATCGAAGAGATGATAGAGCAATGACCGTAAAATCAACTAGGTGATTATAATAAAATCTCTTCTATAAGAAACTTGAAATACTTTTTTTTTGTAATTATGGACATTCGTACGAGTTTTTGCTCACATAATAATTAGTTGATGAAAGTCATATAATGTTTCCTCATAAGTTTTTTTTATACTAATCAGGATAAATTATTAGATTCAACGATCACGGTTACAACCCAAGAAATTATTTGCACGAGATGTCATTGAGCTTAGGGAATATCATTTGTTGCTTAATCTAGATTCAAGTAATCTAAAGTATTTAGCAACCAAAGAATCATATTGTATTGTATTAAACTCATTATGTTTTAATTATGAAATTGATTAGGGCTAATTATCATTATCATGGACCTCATTGACCTTCTACGCTTATACCAAATTACACCCTCATTTTTAAAAGTTTACAGCAATATCCCCTCACGTTCTATTTTGTTTCACGCTACACCTTCTAGCGTGACTTCCGTTCAAAAATTGGCGGAAATCACCACACATGAGAAACGCATGAGATTTTTAGAAAATGTGGTCGATCACATTTTCATCACAACGTTCATCCATTCCCAAAATGAACAGCCGCGATGAAAAACAGATCCTTCATGTTGAGATCTTAACTGGAGGTTCTAAATCAGTTGAGTTAGTAGTGACGATGTTGGATAAACAAGAGAACGAGATTTGTTGGTTCCATGATAGCAATGGTATGGACAAATTAAAGTGGCAGATTCATAAAAAAGTTAAGAGAAGATTGAAAGCTATAAAACTCTAGGGAAAATATCAGAAAAAAGATGGGTTTCGGGGGTGGAGCTGCAAAAATGTCTGAAATTTTTTTTATTCACAAAAATGACCGAAATATGACCATGGTAAATAATTTATTTACTATAATTATACAGTGGTAAACAATGTATTTATCATATTTCGGCCCTTTTTGTAATAAAAAAATTTTCTGGACATTTTTACAACTTGAGCTAAGAAAGGAGTCATTTTTACAGTTCTCCCTAAACTCTATTGTATATCTGGATATAGTAGAACAAAACTGAAAATGGAATTGGCCAGTAGGTTAGACAATAGTGAAATTAAGTGGAAGTTGAACCAGTTACAAATTTTACGTCAAAGATTACTACAACTTGAGCTCCCAAACTTAAGATTTCATGATATTGATTTGGGTCGTTAAAGTTTAACCATTATATCAACTCATATTACCGAAAGTTTAGATTGATTAAAAGAGAAATAATAAAAACTGGAACTTATTATATTATATATAGATTACATGTCAAACATAAATTAAAATTATGAGTCATGAACACAAACATGGAATATCATAAGTTTAATATAAATGAACACTAAAACTTTTTACTTTTATTTGTAGAATGTTTATAGCCTCGCAAATTGTAGAATTTAAATACCATATTTTGGCTTTTCCCCCTCCATATGTAAGCTTACCAAGTTAAATATTATAATAAAATCAATCTGTTTTTTATAACCTATTACAAATATAACAAACACATTAAATCTTATATACATATATGAAGTTTTGTATAAATTACTTTAAGTGTCATATCCAACATATTACCAAATGTCCCTCCTAATTTATCTTTAGTGAACATGTAAAAAATAATTCATGTAAAGATTGACTTGCTATTTGAATTATAAAAGTTAAGAAAAATCAAAAGACATCCTAAATAATGTATTGCATTAATGTTAATTATTGTATTCACAATTATTTAATTAAGCCATTTACTTATTGCAATTATTTAATTAAAATAAATTTAAACATTATTCTAATTCTACGATTAAAATAATGCAATCAATTTATATTTTTTTTCTAAATGCAAGTTAAAGTTCAATTTTATATATTATAAAGTGGATAATAGAATATCTCTCATGATTAAACAACTAAAAATTTCATAAAATAAATCATTTTATTTACGTTTGAATAGAAATGTTTGTATGCTATTGTCTCTATAGATATAGAGAAAATAGGTATGTCATTACAATTAATATATATATATATATAATGAGAGTGTTAATTAATACTAATTTATTAGACAATTAATTACAAAGAAAGACAAAGCTAAAACGTATAAAGAAAAGAAATTGTTATTTCCTTCTTTGGTATTTTGTATTTACTTTTGTTTTAATAAAGATGGTTAATATTTAATTTCGATTGTTAAATAAAAATAGAAAATGACTTTTCATTGTCATTTATAAACTTATAGCTTTTCGAATTTCTAATTTTCTTAAAAAAAATGAATTTTCATTGTCCTTTGTAAACGTATAGCTTTTGGAATTTCTAATTTTCTTTAATGATTATTAAGATTATACTTCAAAAGATTTTACCTATTTAACCATAAATAAGTGCTTACTCATTTCTCAACCACCAAATCTCTATCTTTTGTTTTCTTTTAGAAGATTTTTGTTTTCGATATACAATACATGAGTATACTCTATTCGGATATTGTTTGAGATGATTTTTACATGACTCTCATGATTAGATAAAAATAATTTAACATTTATTGTCATAAAAATGTCATAGTTTTTTCAATTGAAACTTTACTTTTAGATTACAATTAATCAAATTTTATATGCATCACATGACACGCATCAACTAGATGTTTTACAAAATATGCTATAAACTCTTATTTTTAGTTCATTGCATTTAGGTTTAGAAAAGCTAGGGTTAGGAATTTAAAAAATTATGCATAAAGAAAAGGAGACGAACAATGAGAGAAAAATACAAGTGAAAATAATGAAAGAAGAAAATGAACAAATAATTGAAGAGATTGACATATCAAATTAAACAGTAAAATATAAACGGTCAACAATGGTGATACATAGTTAGATTAATTTTAGTACTAGCCTAAAAAACCACGGCAATGGTGTATAAGTTGCTTCAATATGCCCCATTTGTATTTATTTATACTGTTTATCTAATATATATATACACAAACAAAATAGGGGTGTGAGCGGTTTGGTTTGATGCGGTTTAGAGTGTTTTAACGAACCGAGACGCAAATGCGGTTTATCAAAAATAGGAACCGAACCGAACCGATCATAATGAAGAAACAGTGCCGAACCGAACCGTCAAATTTTTTTTCTAAACCGCACCGAATCGGTTTAAACCGGTAAAATAAACAGAATAAGTTCTATTGAAAACAAACAAGTCTTAGTTTGAACAATTTCTTAAAAATGTAAGTTTTCACGTGGAAACAGAGAAGAAAGAATTGAGATCATTCTAATCTAAAGTTCTATTAATAGATTTTAAATACAATAAGAAAACAATAAATCCTCATAAGCATCAGAAAATTCATAAAACAGAAAAATAAAATACAAACTAAAAAAAATAAAATACAAACTAAAAAAATAAAATACAAACGAGTCAGAGAGAGAGAGTAAGGAAGTTGTGAAAATGTTTATGGATTATGGTTAGAGTATTGTGAAAATTTCTTTATATATTGGATATACGGTTCGGTTCCATTTGGTGCAGTTTTTCATAAAAACCGTAGACCGGACTGGACCGTGGACTTATCACATATCAATAATCGAACCAAACCGTCTGAAACGTTGAGACTGACCGAACCACATCGGTTCAGTCGGTTTCACTGATTTTTCTTACACTCCTACAAACAAACACACACATATATATATTTTAATTTTTTTTTAAGTTTGAAACGCAACACGCAGCCGTTTAGTTGCTCGACTACAGAGCCAGTTTTATTGTTTATCCCTTTAACCGTTAAACCTCACCCAAAACCTCAGACTGTAATGCTCTGTACTCCCCAAAATGGCGGTTTTCGCTAGAACCCCTCAATTCCCTTCCACTCCAGACTTCCCCAACCTCCATTCTTCCAAACTCGAAAAGCCAAAAACTTTGATTATCTCTCCGAACCAAACCCACCTTCTTTCCGTGAGAAAAACTCAAGAAATTTCATCTCTCAGCGCCTTGTCTTGCTCCATCTCCACCCAAAATCCAAACGCGGACTTGCTTGAGCTATGCCTCCATGGTGAACTAGAAGAAGCTCTGAAGCGATTAGACTCAATACAAGAGCTTCGAATTGATGTGGAAGAAGACACATATGTTGCTTTGCTGAGGCTATGCGAGTGGAAGAGAGCACGCAATCAAGGGGATCGTGTTTATTCGTTTCTTGTTAATTCCACTGCCTGTTTGAGCGTCCAGCTTGGTAATGCGTTGCTGAGCATGTTTGTCAGGTTTGGTAATTTGGTCGACGCTTGGTATGTGTTTGGGAGAATGGCGGAGAGGAATATTTTCTCCTGGAATGTTTTGGTAGGTGGGTATGCAAAAGCGGGATATTTTGACGAGGCTTTAAATCTGTACCATAGAATGCTATGGGTTGGGATTAGGCCCGATGTGTATACTTTTCCATGTGTTTTGAGGACTTGTGGAGGTGTACCGGACCTAGCAAGAGGCAGGGAGGTTCATGTTCATGTGGTAAGATTCGGATTCGAGTCTGATGTTGATGTGGTTAATGCTTTGATCACAATGTATGTAAAGTGTGGTCATGTTGGTAGTGCACGATTAGTGTTCGATGATATGTCCAAGAGAGATCGAATATCATGGAATGCCATGATTTCTGGGTATTTTGAGAATGGTGAGTTCTTAGAAGGATTGAGATTGTTTTTCATGATGCTTGATTATTCAGTTGATCCAGATTTAATGACTATGACAAGCGTGATCTCTGCGTGTGAGTTTTTGAGAGACGAGCAATTAGGCAGGGAAATCCACGGATATGTTCTTAGAACAGAATTTGGAGATGATGTGTCAGTTAATAATTCATTAATTCAGATGTATTCAAGTCTTAGGTGTTTAGGGGAAGCAGAGAAAGTCTTTTCCAGATTGGAATGTAGAGATGTGGTGACATGGACATCGATGATATCAGGTTACGAGAGTAATCGAATGCCAAGCAAGGCTGTCGAGACTTATGAAAAGATGGAATTAGATGGTATTCAACCGGATGAGATCACTTTAGCCTGTGTTCTTTCTGCATGCGCTTCTTTAGGCCGATTAGATGTGGGTGCCAAGGTTCATGATTTTGCTAATAAGACAGGGCTCATTCATCATGTTATAGTTTCTAATACACTAATTGATATGTATTCTAAATGTAGGTACATTGATAAGGCTTTGGAAGTGTTCCATCGAATCCAAGACAAAAACATCATTTCTTGGACTTCGATCATCCTTGGGCTTCGGATAAACAATCGAAGCTTCGAGGCTTTGTTTCTCTTTCGACAAATGAAAGAAACTTTGAAGCCAAACTCAGTTACCCTTGTATCTGTACTGTCAGCCTGTGCTAGAATAGGAGCTTTAATGTGTGGAAAAGAGATTCATGCTTATGCATTACGGTCCGGTTTCGGGTTTGATAGTTTTTTACCTAATGCGATTTTGGACATGTACGTAAGGTGCGGAAGAGAGAAGCTTGTGAAGAACCAGTTTAACTCTCAAGAAAAAGATGTAACAACATGGAACATATTACTCACTGGGCATGCTGAGAAGGTTCAAGGGCAGCTAGCAATGGAGCTATTTAGAAAAATGCTCGAATCGGGGGTGTACCCGGACGAGATTACGTTCATTTCTCTGTTATGCGCGTGCAGTAGGTCTGGTATGGTAACAAAAGGTTTAGAGTATTTTAGATTAATGAAGGATAACTATATTCTCACTCCGAGTCTTAAACATTACGCGTGTATGGTTGATTTACTTGGTCGTGCTGGGTTATTGAATGATGCTTACGAGTTTATACAGAAAATGCCTATAAAGCCAGATGCAGCCATATGGGGAGCCTTATTGAATGCTTGTAGGATCCACAGGTGGGTTGAACTTGGGGAACTTGCGGCTGCACGTATATTGGAAATGGAAACAGGAAGTGTCGGATATTATATTCTCGTATGTAATCTCTATGCTGATAGCGGGAAATGGGATAAGGTTGGAAAAGTGAGAAAGATGATGAGAGAAAGAGGGCTTTCTGTAGATCCTGGGTGTAGTTGGGTGGAAGTAAAAGGAAAAGTTCATGCTTTCCTCAGCGGAGATAATTTTCACCCACAATTGAAGGAGATAAATGCGGTTTTGGAGGGATTTTACAACAAAATGAAGGAAACTGGTCTTAGTACAGGTCCAGAAAGCAGTTCTATGAATGAGGTTGAGTCTTCAAAAGCAGAAATATTCTGTGGTCACAGCGAGAGACTGGCGATTGGATTTGCGCTCATTAACACTGCTCCCGGAATGCCGGTCTGGGTGACAAAGAATCTATACATGTGCCAGAATTGTCACAATACGGTGAAGTTTATATCGAAAGTTGTCCGGAGAGAGATTTCGGTCAGGGATACCGAAGTATTCCACAATTTCAAAGACGGGATCTGCTCGTGTGGGGATGAAGGTTATTGGGGGAAGGAAGAGTTAGAACGGATTGAATGATTCTAAGAAATTGTTCTATTGAACCAGAAAAAGACTGACCACTTCTTGATGATATATGTATAGTTTTGCATACGCCTACATATTGGGTTGCTCCTCCGACAGTGTAAACTCAAATACAAAAGCTAGAAATAGAGATATTTTGAAACAGACATCCCATTCTGAAAGCATGGTCATACTTCGAAATGGTAAAACACTACGGTCCTTACACACGCTGTGTATAATTTATGTTAATCTCAAACCTTGTAAGTAAGAAGCAACCAAGGCTATGGAAGACGGGGAGTTCAAATTATAATCTTTAACCCGTTTACAAGGGTTATGTACCAAACTAAAGTGACCTTCAGTAATACATTGAAAAAAATGTTTTTTTTCATATAGGAGACGTTTGGTTCATGCATTATAGAATGACCATCGCAATTCAATTGCTTGCAAAATATGATTGTCATGTTTGATTATGCATGATAATCTACGAAGTGATGAGTGATAATTTATAATTGTTATGTTTGGTATTTGTTAACTTTTGTTGTAAATTTGTGTAGATAACGTGAAGTTACTTAAGTGTTTTTTTAGTTATGTATTAGCTAAAAAATATTTTGACGTGTGATTAACATTATTTTTAATTCATTTTTATTAATAATTAAATAAATTAATAACGTTGCACTAAATTAATTCATTTTTATTAATAATTAAATAAATTAATAACGTTCCACTAAATTAAAAAAAATAATTTTAATTAAATTAATAAAATAAGAGATATATCCATGTTTAATTCCTAACATCTCATTCAATCTACTTACTGTCTTTCTCTAGTTAAGTTGTAAGAACCATACTGATCTAGAAAGATTTTTTCTTGGCGATGAATGATGTCTAGAGAACTTATAAAAGATCAGCAATGATATTTATCAATAAAATGATTACATGAGTTTTCTCCCATATATGCCAGATTCGGAAAATGGATCTTGAAGCAAGAAGTTTGCAGCCAAATGTCAAGGCTGTCCTTGTTAAGTTACGAGAATACAAATCCGACTTGAATAATTTGAAAAATGAAGTTCAACAAATTTCATCTGGTTATTTGGCTCCCGAGATGAGTTGCTGGAATCAGGAATGGCTGATACACTGACGGTATGTCTGCATATATTATGTAGTTTGATTAGAACTGCAATGGTCTATTACTAGGTTAATATCTTGATGAAGATGTTGCAGTTACTTGAAAGAGGCTCTTACTTCTGTGAGGCTCTTATTTCTGTTTTGCTGCATAAATGCAAGAATATTTGAGTCAACACAGGTTCAATTTGAAGTTCACTTTCTATCATTTACGAGTGGGAGGGAGGGAGGAAGGGATCAGATTGATAGTAAATTTGACTTGACTTTAACCCAGTTGTGGGGGCAAACACACAAATGGAAACTATAGGCCACTTTGTCCATCTTTATATGTGCAAAGCACAAAAAGTATATAGGCATATGCACTTGTGTTTTAGAGAACAAATCAACTAGCGAATGATATTGAAACTGTGATGCTGGTGGAGTTTGACAAATATACCACTTGATTCGGAGAACTCGTAGACGCTTGGTGTACTTTAGGCTTACTATGATGTATGAGTTTAAACTCTGTTTGAGGTCTGATTATCCATTGCTTCTGTTTTACACTCATGTAAAATTATTTGGACTGAGAATAAGATGGATGTCCAATTCTGTAGGCATCAGCTGATCAAAGAACAAGGCTGATGATGCAACCGAGAGGATAAACCAGTCTAGTGACAGAATTAAGGAAAGTCGAAGAACCATGTTAGAAATGGAAGAGCTTGGTGTTTCAATTCTTCAAGATCTGCATTCTCAACAATAGTCCCTCTTGCATGCTCATAATACGGTATTCCAAAATTTTCCCTTCACTTTGTTTTACTTGTTATCTTATCAACTGAATATGGAACTTATCATGAACATTTTCCATCACCTGAATTATAGCCACGTTTTACATCATTCTAAGTTCTAAAGTTTCAACATTTTAAGCTCTTATCTGATCCCCAAATATACTAATACATGGATTTCTGTCAATTTTTTAGTTCCAGATTGTTATTGCAGTTGTGTTTTACTTTTATATCTAAACCCATAAGCTTCCTTTTAGATTTGGGAGTGAATAATGTTGTATACATTTCATCATTCCACATCGCTTGCAGCTTCATGGAGTCGATGACAACATTGGCAGAAGCAAGAGAATTTTAACCTACATGTCGAGGAGGATGAGCAGGAACAAGTGGATAATGGGCTCGATAATAGCCGTCCTTGTTATTGCTGTCATCCTGATATTTTACTTCAAACTTTCTAAATAACTGGGTCATTTTCTCTCATTGGGTTTAGGGGGGTTGTTGAGAGACAACTTCCTTCGTCCTTTGATGTTCTTGTTCATTTATGGAGTCCGCTGATTTGTGATGACCATGGCAATTATTTTTAAGCCATCGGGCTTTTTCATTATTTTCAAATATGTGGAGTGTGTATGACATGAAGTGATTCTTATATGTGTGCATTTTCCTGTGTTCGTTCTCATTTTTAAGAAAAATCAAATGTGGTTGCGTGGCATAGTGTTGCAGAAGGTTTTGTTGTGTATGAAGATGATGATTGAGGAAGACTTGTCATTATTCATGGAAGACAATGTGGTGGCATCTAATTCATGGAAGGTTGGATATAATGGAAATTCTTTTCAAAAGCACGTTGATTTAACCGGATGGCGAGGCCACTAAGTCTAAGGTAGATTTCACCTCTGTGAGAGTTTTGTCCTCTGTTTTAGTGCTTTTTCTCCGTTCAGTGAGATTTCCGGTCCTAGTGGCGATATCGTTAGTTTTTCTTGAATTATGGAGAATATATTGAAACAGTGGCAATCTCTTTCGCTGACAAAGACCGAAGACAAGGTGTTAGGAGGCTGAAGACTATCCTATTGGGGAGTCGGTTGATCCTTCCATGTGCTTAACGATCAAGATTTTAACACAGAAAACAATGAATAAGAATGCTTTCCTTAATGCAATCCCGTAGATATGGAATACATCGAAGAAAGTTAGCATAAAGGAGATAGGCCAGAACATGTTTTTGGCCCTATTCAGTCATCATGTAGATAAACTGAGAGTTGTGAGGAACGGACCATGGAGTTTTGATAAAGCTCTAATCTTGTTGGGAGAGGTTAACGGGTAAGTTCAATCGTCGGAAATGACTTTAAACGAAGTCAGCTTTTGGGTGCAGGTATTTAATCTCTCTATTCTATGCTTGACAAAGGAAATGGGAAAAAGAAAGGAGATTGTATTGGTAAATTTATAGATATAGATGAAGGTCCTGATGGTGCTTGTTGGGGAAGGTGCTTTACGTATTAGGGTCCGTTTTAATATTGAGTATCATTTACCCAGAGGGTTAAGAAAATGAAGGTGCCACAAAACTCAGAAACAATATGAGTTGACTTCCAGTATGAGAAGTTAGCTGACTTCTGCTATGGATGTGGGAAACTTTCCCATTTGAGCAAGAATTGTGATGCAATTATGGGAAGGGATGCCAGTGGAAAATGCAATAGTAACCAGTACGGGCCATGAATGAGAGCGGACAGACCAAAATCCCCGAGGAGGACGGACAAAGAAAATAGTCGAACTACCTCATTGTCAATCCCGTTGAGGGAAGATAAAGAGAATAGCTAAACCACTTCATCGTCAATTCAGATGAAGGAGGGGAACTCGTCTGCACATATGACAGGGGACATCACATGCAAAAGAAATCCGGTGACTGGAAATGGAGGAGACCTGGTGATGATCATCGGAGTAGGTAACGATGAAGGTAGTCATCTCAACGTCGCATCTCCCAGGCGGTAATCCATTACTCTCAACTTGAAACCACATAGGAAAGGACACGTGGAGACCCCTATTGATAGGAGTATGTTTTTAATGGCTGCCAAAGACAATGGGGTATGTTCCAATGTGGGTAAAGATACAATAAAATATTTGGGGAAAGTGGGACAGTGGGAGAAGGACCTAGAAACAATGTAGACGAAGAGCAAGTGTTAAGTTTCAATTATCACAACCTAATAACAACAAAGAGGCCAAAATTCACAAGGATTTTATCCAAGCGCCTAATTTGGATCCGAAAATTCAATTAACAGGCAAAAAATTAAATAAAGGAAAACAGATTATTTCCACTACCAAAAAATGGAACAGATTTCGCCATGGAAAAAGACCTGAGGTACATGAGGCTATTCTTACAGGGAAGCTCAAACGTAGATCATCCTTTTCTGTCTCGAGTATTGTAAATAAAGGAAGGTGTGAACAAATTTGTCTCCGAATATGAAGTAACGGGTTTCGAGCATCAGACTCGCTGCTTGCAATGAGTCTCTTAATTTGGAACGCTTGTGGGCTTGGGAATCCACGAGTGATCCGAGCTTTGAGGAGATTAATCTCCAACAAAGATCTCATAGTAGTGTTGTTAGAGACAAAGCTGGGCTTGCATGGGTTTGAGGAAGTCAAGAGAAAGATTGGGTTTCCCAATGGTTTTAATGTGCCGAAGGTGGGTCTAAGTGGAGGTTTGGGCATTCTGTGAAGGGAGGATATGAAATTCATTTTACAATCGTTCTCACAGGGGCATATTGATGGGGAGGTAGTCAGAAGGGCTGAAAAGGAGATTAGCGTGCTTTTATGGTAATCCGGATCGAAGCCAGCGTGTCCATTCTTGGTCACTACTGAGACGACTACAAAAAATGTCGAATTTACTGTGGTTAGTTGTCAGAGATTTCAAGGAGATCTACTCCCATGCTGATAAATTGGGTGGTTCACTTAGACAGGATTCAGCAATCGAAGCCTTCCGCGAGCGTTTGGAGGATTGTGGTCTAATAGCCTTGCCATATAGGAGTCCGAAATATACTTGGTCAAATAAAAGGGAGGAGGATGAGCTAGTTTTGGAGAGAATTGATATGACATTCGCCTCACTTGAGTGGTTAAACCTCCATCCAGGAGCCTTAGTTAATCACTTGGGTTTTCTCTCATCTGATCACAGGCCTCTCCATATTTCCCTTAATAACAATAACATTTTCAATGGTTAGGGAAGAAGTCGCTTCTAATTTGAGGAGTTCTAGAATAGGGACGAAGAGTGTGAAAAAATTGTTAAAGAAATCTGAATCTTTGAAGGATGTGAAAGACATCATTTTGGGCTTCAGGAGATATGCATCAGCTCTCTCAACTTGGAGTCGACAAAAGTTTGGCAATTTTTCAAAAAAATAATTACAAATTGCCAGAATAGGTTGGATAAGCTATATCAAAATTCAAATTGGTGCAATGTGGGAGATCAGATTAAATTAAGTCATGAGGAAGTGGACATAATTCTTTTACATGAGGAGGTGTTTTGGTCTCAAAGAGCGAAAATGGATTGGCTCCAATATGAGGATGCAAATAGGAAGTTTTTCCATGCCAAAGTCTCTATGAGGAAGAGGAAAAACATAATTGAAAGGCTATTGGGAGAGGACGGTAATTGGGTAGAGAGATAGGAGGAGCTCAGATTACTGGCAGTTAATTATTTTGAAAAACTTTTTGCTTCTTCCTGTCCTACAGTGGAAGCTATGGAGGGGGTTGCAAGGTGTATTAACCACAAAGTGACGGAAGAGATGAATGCAGAGCTAATAAGAGAATATACATCTGAAGAGGTGGAATGGGCAATCAAGGAGATGCATCCTCTCAAGAGTCTAGGTCCAGATGATTTTCCGGCAGCTTTTTATCAGAAGCAATAGGATATCGTTGGAATGGAGGTAACGAATTTCTGCTTAACATGTCTGAATCAGGATGTAGATTTATCTATTATTAATGATACATTCATAATTCTGATTCCTAATTTGTCTGATCCGGTTGACTTGGCTGATTTTAAACCAATTAGTTTATGCAATGTAGTATATAAAATAATCTCAAAGGTGATGACTCGTAGATTAAAAATGATCCTCCCAGAGATTATTTGTGAAAATCAAAGCGCTTTTATAAAAAATCGCTTAATTACAGATGATGTTTTAACAGGGTTTAAAGTTCCCCATTCGATGTCAATACGTAGAAAAGGCAAACAAAGCTCGGTGGCTATCAAATTAGACATGAATAAAGCCTATGATAGAATCGAATGGAGTTACCTTTAGAAAATAATGGAAGTGCTTGGTTTTCATGAAAATTTTATCAAAAATATTTTGAGATGTGTAACTTCCAGTTCGATGGCGATCCTCATAAATGGTAAACCTTCCCCATATTTTTCACCTAATAGGGGTATTCGTCAAGTAGACCCATTATCCCCATATCTTTATGTTTTATATGTAGAGGTTTTGGCGGCCATGATAGGCAAGACTGTTGAATCAGGTTTGATTAGATGCCCTCAAATCGGTAGAAGGGGACCAATTGTTTCTCATTTACTTTTTGCTGTTGATTGTCTGTTGTTTTTTAATGGTACAGAGACGGTTTGTAGGGCCCTTAAACAGATTTTAAATACCTATTCTAAAGCAACAGGGCATGCATTAACTTCACTAAATCGGCTGTCACTTTCTCTCCAAATTCAACCTCGGAGGTAAAGTCGATGGTAACTGCAATTTTGGACATTCCTACAGCTCTTAGTATTGAATCCTATTTAGGATTACCGGCTTTTATGGGCAGGTTAAAGAAGGCTTTGTTTGGGTATATTAAAGATAAAATGTATAAACTCTTAATAAGATGGAGGGAGAAGCAATTCTCATTGGGTGGGAAAAAGGTTCTTCTAAAAGCTTGTGGACATGCCCTTCTGGTCTACGCGATGAATTATTTTCGAATCCCTATAAGTGTATGTAAGGATCTTGAAAGGCCCATGGCAAAATTTTGGTGGGATTATAATGATAAGGGTCCAAAAATGCATTGACTTTCTTGGAAGGCTATGTGCTTACCTAAATCGGGAGGAGGAATGAGATTTAGAGATATAACCTATTTTAATCAAGCTTTATTTGCTAAACAAGGTTGGCAAATAATAAAAAATCCTTCAACCTTAATGAGCGGGGTATTTAAAGAAAAATATTTCAACGAGGGTTTTTGTCTCGAAGCTAAATGTAAAAGCAATGTTTCTACTATATGGAGAAGCATCATATAGGGTAGGGATATCCTGAAGAAAGGAGTTAGATGGTGTGCTGGGAATGGTAAAGATATTAAAATAGCTTCTGACGTTTGGATCCCCAAACCTCTTTCTCTTAAACATTTATGTAAAGCCCCGATTTACCTAATTTAAAAGTAGCAGAGCTGATTGAAGCCAATAAATGAGTTAAACACCGTTTAGAAAATTTGTTTGATGAGGATGATGCAAAACTAATTGCAGCCATTCCGTTTACTGGGTAGGATGTTAAAGATAAATTGATCTGACACTTTGAGAATAATAGGGAGTATACAATAAAGAGCGGCAATAGAGTTGCATTAAACATGAAAGATAATCTAGGAAGTGCTTCTGAAGGCCCTTTACAATGGTGGAAAAAAATGTGGAACCTCCACATGCCACCAAATGTTAAGGGTTTTCTTTGGAAAGCTTCAAAAAATATACTGCCTACTTTTTATTCAATCGAGCAAAAAGAGGGATAAAAAGTAGAAAGCTCTATCTATTATGTGGGAAGCTAGAGACTATTGTGCATTCTCTTTTTGAATGCCCTCGTATTAAAGGGGTATGGGAGAGAGCTGCTAGCATTCTTGATGGGGGAAAGAGATTTGAGTTTAAAGATTCGAGGATCCTCTAGATGCTTTTGAAATACATTTTTTCAATCTTTCTCCTCAAGATTTGGCTCTGGCTGGTTGCATTTGTTGGTTCATTTGGTTTTCTAGAAAGTCATGGATTCATAGAGGCTTTGGTTTGGTGGAAGAAGAAATCATTAATAGGGCTGAAACTTTCTTGACAAAATGGTCCAAATCCCAACCCCAAAGGCATGGAGAAAGGAGAGACTTGGCTGCTTCAGTAGTAAAGTGTACAAGACCTGCCGAAGGACTTTTGAAAATGAATGTTGACGCTTCATGCTCATTAAGAGGTACAGGTGTGGGAATCGCCATTCGAGACTATATGGGAACTGTTCTATTAGCAGGAGCGTTATTCATGGAGGCCAACTATGAAGTTTTTATGGAAGAGTTATAGGCTATATTGGAGGGTATTAGATAGGCTCGGGATAGAGGAATTGTAATTGATGAAATTGAAACTGCTTCGGCTAAGGCAGTGGCAGAAGTAAATTCAGCAAATACGAGAAACTCAAAATATGGGAATGTTATCCAGGCAGTCAAATATGCTATGAATTTCCATCTAAACTGTTTGGTTATATATGTTCCCAAAATTTGTAACTCAGTAGCGGATAGACTTGCTCGTGTAGCAGCTTCCAATCTTTATTCCTCAATCTGGGAGGGTGTTACACCTCCCATTGTACAAGACCTATGTATCTTGGATGATTTTTAGTTAATATATTTCTATTTAAAAAAAAACTTGATGGCGAGAGAGTGCATATTGAATCTAAACCATTCATTTCATTTTTAATTGTCTAAATTTATCACATTTTTAAAAGGACTAGTAAAATGTTACGTGATGTGCACATGATCAAGATCATTAATTCTCGTAGTTCTTTTCCTCCCATATTTAGGGTCATAGTCCTTCCAAGTAAATAGGGAAAAAAATCTAGCATTAAGTTTTTTATACATACTTTATTAAAATTGTGAATACATAAATTTAGCTATCAATTGGTGAATCAATTTTAATTAGATTTTATGCTATCATCTTATTCACTAAGTAAATTAGTTAATTAATGTCAATATGAGAAAAGTGTATGACACTTTATGATGTTTGTGCTTATCACTAATTTATATTATGAATAATTAAAAATTATTTATTTTAATAACGTCGATGCATCGTAGAATCACTGAAAACATAATGAAGTTTTCACAATTTTGTTAATGAACATCCTTCCGTAAACACGTTTTATTATTGTTGGTCATGGAGATTCAGAAATCGAAACTTCACTGATGTTTTTTTTGTTTCAAGGATATGTTCATGAATCTTAATAAACGACTTATAATAAAAATGTGATGTGTATTTGACATTGATCATGAATTTACATTTAAAAAATATTGATACTATTAGTAATTCATAATTAATTGTTCTTTGAATATCAGAATATTAAATGTACAATTGAAAAACCAATAGTCAATTGTCATATGGAATATAAAAGGCCATTTTAAGGATTTAAAAATAATAAATGGATAATATTGTCTAAAAATTATTCTCATTTGCCGCCACTTTTAATATACTAGTCATGTACTACGTGCGTTGAACACGGTGTAATATTTTTGTGTTCCATAGTTTAATATTATCTGTGGTGAATAAAAGGATTAAACTGGTTATAGACTACCAAAATTCAGTTGACCGATTTCTTCATGTTAAAGTACGTACATGAGAGAACAAATATAAGCTATTTTCTTTTGTAACAAAAGAAGTACGGAGTGAATGGGAGATAAAAAGCCAAGTTAACGAATTAACAAACACAATCTTAATAAATTAAAAATGGCTTAAAGAAGAGAAATTTTTTATTCTCTTTTTTATCTTACAAGTCTCCTTAAAGTATAGTACAATGAGTTTTCACACATTTTTCTGTTTAATATAATTCATGTAATGTGATATTATTTTTATTCAATAATAATTTGTTTATAAATAGTTTGTAAAATTAAATATTTTTTGTAACATAATGCAAACAGAGACATAAATATCCATAAATATGAATTTTGAGGTTATAAAATTAATGGTTAACATCATAGAACCCCCTGTATTTTGCCTCAAAATCAAGTTGCCTCTCCTAAACTTTATATTTTTCTCTATTGGTCCTTCAATTTTCTCTATCCATCAACTTATCCACTGACTGTCAAATGACAGTGAAGTCGCCACATGCAAGACACATGGATAATTATTTTTTTTTTCAATTTTACCATTTTCTTCAACCTTATAAGCTACCCATTCACATATTTTTTTAATCCAAAATCAGTTACAATTACATCTCAATTTTCATTGATTTGCAAAATTTTGACAAATTCTCCTCTAGTCTTAGGAGCAATTTGAGTTTCATCTCCTCAAGATTCGGTTTTGGTTTTCATCAATCATTCTTAGTTTTCTCCTTAATGAATAAATTGTGCTATTTTTTCTCATTGATTTTCTATTTTTTTAATTTTCCTCCTTTATGAAAAAAATAAAAATAATTTTTTTTATTTTTATTTTTCTCCTTTATTTGTTTAATTGATTTTTATTCATTTAAGAGAAAAATAAAAATAAAAATTGGTAAAATTAGAAAAAAAATTAGGCATGTGTCAATTTAACAGTCAGAAGGGTTTTGCGCGATGGACGAAAAAAATTGAAGGGCCAATATGGAAGAGAATAAAGTTTAAGGGGGTGAGTTGATTTTGGAGCAAAGTACAAATGAGTTCTAAGATATTAACCCTAAAACAAATATTATATAATATTTTCTATGTTATCAGGACATGAAAATTCATAAAAATTAATTGAAATAAATATTTTTGAAAAATATGAATTATCTCTTATGATAGAATCTAACAAATCGACGGATACTCATTTTATATATTATTCAAATAATAATTCTATAAAGTAAAATTTGCTATTAACAAATTCAAGTACTATCTTTACTATTATTTTACTTTAAGTTTAGATTATAATTGTTAAAAAAGATAATGTGTTTATTTTAACATTATTGTCAATTTTAATTTTTACATGTATTTCAACTTGCTTAATATGTGCGAAGCACGTAGTTGTCGACTAGTAAATTTAAAAAGTGTCTTAATTAATTAAAAATTAATCAACATTGATAATTAATATGTTTAAAAAGAATAGTTAATTTTTTTTTATTTTATTAAGTGAACCGATTAAATGTATATATACGTATGCATGTCAATCAATCACATTTGAACATATCAAATAATAAATGATAGCATTAAAATAGTAAATAGTTTAGATAAAATCATCCACAAAATATTTTTATTCTCATTTGACTTTAATAGTATTATTATTGAAGATATCTCTGATAGATAAGTACAATTATTAACCTATAATATATTATTTATATTTATTGGACTTGGTTAATAATTTTAACCTACTCATTTCACAATTCACTATTAGTGACATATCAATATTTTTTAAAGTTATTCTAACTCTTCAAACCAAAATCTTAAGTATTCAATTAAATTTTTTAAAATTAAAATTTTCAGTCTAAATATATATAATAAAAACAATGTAAGGTTTCTTAAAAAAATATTGTAAAATTAATTTAAGATAACTTGACGAGAGCATTTAATTAATAGTATTGTGGATGTTTATGAGAAATAGATATTTAAAATTTATATTGAATTAATATTTTGATAGTTATTTAAGAAAATATCAAATTTATATAGATAGACAAAATGATCTAAAAATAATTATTATTGTTTTGTTACTTTTAATATATAATAGATTATAGATATAGATGAAAAATAAAATCATGTTGAAAAATTTGAAATTCTATTTCGATTAAATTTTAATAGATTATGCGTGTTAGATTAATATTTTATCATAATCACATCTTAAAAAGATTTATTAAATTAACGGAGAGCAGAAGCTGGGGGTTATTTTATTTGTAATTTTCATGCATCAGTCGGTTACTGTAGAGACTACGGAGTAAAAGCTCAACCCGAAGCTCGATGCATTTTATTGCTAATTGTAGGCAGATTCTCCACTCTTTTCGCTCCCTTCTTAATTCTCACTGTCACCGAGGTTCGATCGTCTTTCATTTTCCTCAGTTCTTTCCCTCTACTTTAGCTTACCTCTTCCTTTTTAGCTTCTTTGCCTCTGGTATTGGTCAGTCCTTCTATTTGTCCGTCACTGGTTAGTCGTTCTCTTTCCTTGTTTCTAAATGGAATTATATATATATATATATATATATATATATATATATTTTAATTTAGTAATAATCGAGTAGGATCACAGTTCTAAAGGGACAAAATGACGAATTTGTTTAAATTTTACATGTTACGCATCCTTGAAGCCATGTCTTTCTTCTGTCGTAAGTAGTTTTAATCTACTGTGTTTGCAGTGCTTTTTTTTTTTCTGGAGATTCCACTGAAGCAGCAGTTGATTCGTCCCTGCTACTGCAATTTAGGATTTGTGTCAGGAAGCTGATAGACTAATTTTGAGCTTCTATTGGAGGAATGATTCTTTCAGCTCTATTAACTTCTGTTGGAATCAATCTTGGTCTTTGTTTTCTGTTTTTCACTCTTTATTCCATACTGAGGAAGCAGCCTGGAAATATCACGGTCTATGCACCGCGTTTGGTTGCTGAAGGAAAATCTCAACAGGGAGATCGTTTCAATTTGGAAAGGTTACTACCAACTGCTGGTTGGGTGAAAAGGGCATGGCAGCCCTCTGAAGAAGAACTTCTGTCAATCTTGGGCTTGGATGCCGTAGTTTTCATGCGCATCTTTGTGTTTGGGTAACTCAACATCTCTGATGAAACTCAATTAAAGCATGTCATTTTGTTAAATTTTGATTGTACTCACTAATCATCACATCACTGAACCTCTTAAGTCTTTCATTTATGCAGATAAGTTATATGGAATAAACAATGGTGCTCATTGTTACTGCTTTTATAATTACCACGGTTTAAGCTTAAGACTTTAGTACTGACATCTGTTGGTCTCATATCTTTGCCTTTACTGCCATCTTTTCTGGATCTCAAGCCATAACCACCACCTCTCCCCAGAATAGAATTCCAGCTCCTTTTTTGAAGTTTTTCCTTCTACATATTTCAGTATAAGATAATATAGAGGGAAAAGCAGAGGGAGCAAACTGCCTTAGTATTTCTAATTAACCACTCATGATGTATGAGTCCTGCTAGTGACTGACGTCGTAATGGAATAATTTAAGATTTAAATGTTTAATAAGATAAATTTCACTTGGTCATATTTTCTATTGTAATGATTTTTCTTTTGTTTTTACTCTATTTTCAGTTTGAAAGTATTTTCAGTTGCTGGTATCATTGGATTATGCATTCTTCTTCCAATTAATTATCTGGGGAATCAGTTAAGTGATGACTCTGATTTACCCAACAAGTCCTTGGACTCATTCAGTATTTCAAATGTCAATGACGGCTCAAGCAGGTGATAAAACAAGGCTGATAATGATATTTTATTTTAGTCTTCGTTATTGCCTAAGTGGAGTTGTGTCTAGAATGTCTAAGTTAGCTGTTTTCAACATTTTCGATTTTGTATTCAGCTAGGCCATGGAAAAGCCTCCTGATTATAGTTTTGGTCTTTTTCAAGGTTATGGATTCACTTTTCTGCTGTTTATGTTTTGACTGGAGCTGTCTGCTATCTTCTTTATCAGGTAAGTAAAACTTTCCTTCCGAAGAAGGGACAAACGTGATATTTATGTGAAATTTTTTACTTGAATTCACTGTTCGTTCATTTTATCTCTTGCATCGTATATTTTTTTCAATGACCATGTAATACTGCAGGAGTTCAGCTATATTGCATCAAAACGAATTTCTTGGTTCTATTCATCCAAACCTCAGCCTCATCAATATACGATATTAGTTACTGGTATTCCTGTCTCATCGGGTAGCAACTGCAGTGAAGTTGTTGAAAGTTTTTTCACAGAGTATCATCCTTCTACTTATTTATCACATTCAGTGGTTCACCGAACTTACAAACTTCAAGGTCTCATTGTAAGCATTAGAAGAAAACTTATGGTTGATCCACTCTTTGTACTTGTAGTGTCACAATTTCAATGGAAATTCATTTTTCCTAACAACCTGATGTGGTGCTGGACATTTTTATTCATCTCCATATCAAGATATGACTTTTTGTGGCTTGGCAGCTTTTATGACCTCTCCTTCTGAATCATAGAAAATAAATGTAGCAAACATAAGACCGACATTATGGTTGAAGTTTTAATGCTAAAGCTATGTTGATTTCACTTGCTAGAAAGATGCAGAGAAGCTGTACAGAAGGCTTTCCCTCTTGAAACAGAAAAATGATAATCAGGACAGGTATGGGCGCAATGGCTTTTTGGGAATTTTTGGGCGCAAAGTTGATCTTTTAGACCACTGTGAAAGGAAGCTGAAAGACATAGAAGACAACGTAAGAGCGGAGCAATCCTTGGGAAAAAAGGTTGGTCCTATTTTTGTGTTTCTCCATAGATAGTTCAATCCTATATGTATTTGATGATGATTTGGATGAAAATGACCTGAATTTCCTTTGCTAAGTATATAATTTTTAAAATTTAATGAAGATATTTGATATGGATAACATTCATTTATACTATACAAAATTGATAGGAAGTCCCAGCAGCCTTTGTATCTTTCAAATCACGGCTTGGTGCAGCAGTAGCTTTACATATCCAACAAGGAGACAATCCAACAGAATGGGTTACTGAGCGGGCTCCTGAGCCTCGTGATGTTCATTGGCTTTTCTTTTCATCATCGTTCTTAAAGAGGTGGATCTCCAACCTGGTAGTGGTGGTTGCTTGCATTGCTCTTACAATCCTATTCCTTATCCCTGTTGTAATAGTACAAGGACTTACTCACCTTGATCAGCTGGAGACCTGGTTTCCCTTCTTGAAAGGGATCCTAAAACTGTAAGTTTAAGATTTTACCTTCAAAAGCTTATTCAATGCGTGTTAGAGGATTTTTGTCTATGTATCAAATTTTCTTCATTTATTCAAAAAACCTTAGAATGAGAACTTATAGTTTCAAGAGAACTTTCTTGTCATATTTCTTATAGTCACATATTAATATGATTGCTTTGCTGTTTGGGTCCCTCTGAATTTGAAAGACCTAAATTTCGAACATAGTTAACTTCCTTAATTCAACGGTTTAAGATTTTTAGATTATGATTATTATTTTCAAAATAATGTCTTTTGCCTGACTGATAAGTTTGTGATTCCCTGAGTTTTGCAGGGCATTTGTAAGTCAAGTGATAACGGGATATCTTCCTAGTCTTATTCTCCAGTTATTTCTATCCTTTGTGCCACCAATTATGGCAACGTTTTCTTTCATGCAAGGTTACATTTCTGTTAGTCAGATAGAAAGGAGTGCCTGTATTAAGGTATTATGGTTCACCATATGGAACATATTCTTTGCAAACACATTATCGGGAACTGCTTTCTATAAGGTCAATGTTTTTCTTGAGCCCAAAAGAATTCCTCAGGTGCTAGCTGAAGCTGTTCCTGCACAGGTGACAGTCTACAACTTGTTAGTATAGATTGCTTTGGCGCAATGTGTGACCGTAATGTTTTCTGGACTCAGTATGGGATGGGATCCATTCTGACCATAATGATGATGCTGAACATTTAAATGTCTAAAACGTGTTTTCTTATCCGGGTTGCAGGCATCATTTTTCATTGCATATGTTGTGACTTCTGGATGGACCAGTCTTTCATCAGAACTTTTCCAGATGACTACGCTTATTTTCAGTTATATGAAAAGAATATTTGGAGGAGAATCTAGTGATGAATTTGAGGCTCCTTCAATTCCTTACCACAGTGAAATTCCCAGAATCCTTTTATTTGGACTTCTTGGTATAACATACTTCTTCCTGGCTCCGCTAATTATACCATTCCTCCTCGTTTATTACTGCATCGCGTACATTGTCTACCGGAATCAGGTAAGTGGCCGTTCTTTTCAATTTACCTTAAATTTGAGAAATTAGCAAGGCTTAAATTCTTTTTCTTTTACATGAGGCCAATCGCTTAGTGTTTTAATTTCCTTCTCTTTTTATAATTATGAAACTAGTTTAAGGTTATAAACAAGATAATAAATAATAATTCGTCAGGCTTAAATTCTATTAGAAAATCTCTCACACTCGATTATTTCTGTTTCTTATAAATTAGATAGAAAATTATTACTTAACCATCACTTGTTTACTGATAGAAAAAAGAGAAAATCATTTATTAATCCAATCAAAATAAGGATTTTACGGTAACTAATAATAAATCCATTCTTCTACAGCTTTTGAATGTTTATGTGGCCAAGTTTGAAACTGGTGGAAAGTTCTGGCCTATTGTGCACCATTCTACAGTTTTTTCACTGGTACTGATGCATATTATTGCAATTGGATTATTTGGGCTCAAGAAACTGCCGATGGCATCCACTTTAATTATTCCCCTTCCAGTTCTCACACTTCTCTTCAACGAGTACTGCCGTAAACGCTTTCTACCCCTTTTCAAATCTTATCCTGCTGAGGTACATTCTCATTCTTGTAATCTAATCCATAATGAATCTGTAACCGGGTTCTTTTAGGAACTATCAATCCGTCCTGTATAAACTTTTAATCAGTCATAGTTTCTTTGAAAAGTTAATTTTTCATTATCATTATCATTCATCATGCAGAGTATGATAAAGAAAGACAGAGAGGACGAGAAAGATCCCTCCATGCCTGAATTTTACAATAGATTAGTTAATGCATATAGAGATCCAGCGCTGATACCGATACAATACCCAGGAGTAACAAATAGACACACGAACAACACTCCTCTCCTTGATGATGCACAAGTTTAACGTCGAGTAAGATCATCGAACTTGAGCTGCTTCTTGAAGAATGATTATACAGTGCTTTGATTAAATGTGAAGTACCATATCTTTCTGTAAATACAAAGACGAAGGTCTGACTTGGGCGATACATAGAATTTCATTTATTGTGATTGTTATCCACTATGCTGTGTGAGAGAACGATCTTCATTTTAGTTTTTTACATGTCACATTACCCACTGACACGAGAAACAATTTTAGGTGATTAATCGTGACATGAATTTTGTTATGTTAGTAGCATTCATTCTTCATACTCGATCTGAATTGCAGTTATTTTTTTTGGAATCTGGTATATCTGATGAGTGAGTTGCGGCTTCCAAACCGCTGTTAGATGCTGCTGGTAGATGCAGTTTAGCATCAGTATAGTAAACTTCAAATAGAAGAGAAAATGGTGAATGATCATGGGTTTTTTCTATCGATTAAATGCATAATCATTGGCCATGGTAATGGTTTATTTCTATTCAAGTGTTGTGATCTATTCACGTACATGTAAACAGTGTGCGTGGAGACGCTAAGACTAGCAGATTTTGTGTTATAGATGGCTTAATTGCAAAAGATATAATGTTGAGGAACTTAATTAGCCCAAAGTATTTTGTAGAGATGTGATTGTAAAACAATCAAAATATATGAGGTGTTTTTACATTTCGACATTTTTCATTCTGCATTTTGAGAGACGTGTCTTCTGCAACTTGTAAATATAACTGGTTTGTTATGATATATTCTTACTAATGAACGAAAAACATATAGACTTGTTAATATTGTAACAAAAAAATGACAATAGTTGTTTGAATTTGATTTATATTGAAAATATTTTGATCAAAACATTATGATAACCCGTAAACAAACATATTCACATGAAAATGGTTTTAGAGAATTGATATCCAACTCCAGAGGAGCTGAGTTTTTTTTAGAGAACATCAAAATGATATTGTTTCCAACCTTTATGTTTCTGATTAGTATCATATATCTAAAGCTTTTATAGTTCGGATTAATCTCTGCACGGTCTTGTACCTTTATCTTCCAAGATTTTTTTTTAATTTCCAATTATTTCTTAGACTAGAACCTTTTCACGCATAGCTCAACAAATATCCCTAGCTTTGACATTTGAAACTAAACAAACAATTAAAATGAGCTAGAAATAGAAGTATGGGTTTTGATTTTTTTTAAAATAGCTTACCAAACCATATGTCATCTAAAGGCTCTATTTGTACCTGGGATTGTGCTGAATCAGTCAAAATACTCAAGAAATTGGCATATACTTAGCATATTATTTTGACCCATTCCATCACTAATCCCAACAAAAATATATACCCTCTAAGTCATTCTTTCCTAGTGTCACTTAAATTTTTATCATAATATTGCATATCAAGAATTATCGAAACTGATATCAATTTCGTTTACTACTTTTAATTTAGTGTTCACATATATTTGAAGAGAATTTAATCTTCACATATATAATTTTAAACCACTAAACCTGGTTAAAGGCCGTTATGCGAGACATTAAACACATGACTAAAACCCCCAATCAAAAATTCCGACATTCAGATGTCACATATTCACTGTTCGCACTCTATTTTTTCTTGATCTCCTAGAAGAGTGCAGGTAGGAAAATTTTGATATAATTTTATATTTCCTAAGTCAAATCGATATTGTAACTAGTAAGGATTTGACATGTATGTTTCTGAGTTGTAATTTCTACTTATTAAAATGGTTGATTCCTATATATTTTTTGACCTAATAACTCTAATATAATCTCCATGCCTTCCATTGGCAGATTGAATTGTTTTTATGTTAAAAATTAAAAATTGGGAAAATTCCATTGAGACCATATGTGATTTCCTTAAATGACACTCACAATTCCTCTAGATTTAGAAATATCGTTCACATCCCTTAGGGTTTTTAAGTAAGTACACTCGCACCCCAGTAGTTAGATTTTCTGTTAAATGGTACTAAAAAACAATAATACCCCTAAGTCAAAATCAAATTAGTATCAGTATGAATATCAACCTTTCTTTTTCCTAAAAACTTTCCTTTGTTCTCGTACTTGGTTACTTTATAAATATATAGATATATTTTTATATATATAAAAAAAGTATAAAAATGAATCTGCCTCCGTCTTCACTTGAATTTGCCTTCGTCCGTTCAAAATTCTTCCAATCAGTTTCTCAATTTTGTCATTTCCTTGAATTTGCTTATGTCTTCACTGTTGAATTCAAAGCGAAACGCCTCTCATTTCCCACCAACCCTAGTTTTCAAATTCAATAACGCTTTCATTTCACCATCCATTTGTCACTTGAATTTTTTTGTTTTCATCTTCTGGATTTCGTTATAAATCCCAACTTTGCTTCTTCAGTGACTCACATTCTCTCAAAACATCATATCCTCTGCTTCCTTCAGTACAATGTTCCTTTTACTGCTCTATTTTTTTCGCGAGATGGCTGAGATTTTTAGTCTTCTTTCAATGAGGCTCTTGTTCATGCTTTCTCTTGCTCTCAATGTTGGTTTGATAATGAGATTATTAAGTGAGAGTGGCCAAAAGGGCCACAATGGCTTCTGGAAGGAGAAGCAAAGTGATGCTTTAATGGCGGATGGGGGCTCCTAGAAGGAGGCACACATCAGCAGGACACATTTGCCACCGTCTTCTTCTTTGTCTCCAGTTTCTCATTCTGCTCATTCATTCACTCAAGCTGGCGAGGATAGAGTTATCAAGAAAAAC
>QANY01000292.1:432187-443974 GCA_003255025.1 Datisca glomerata | reverse complement strand
GGGGGGGGGGTCGCAGGTGGCATGTCTGAATTCTTAAGAAATTTCAGGAGAAGCATATTTGAAATTACAGAGGAAGCATATATGAAATTTCACCTTCAACCTCCAGACGTGGGGTGGCTGACGGGGGTAGTTCTCAAACAAAGATAGAGAGGCTGGCAGTTCGCGTGGTGGCTCACGGAGGTGGTAGTCGTGGGTGGCTCACAGGGGGTGGCTGGTTGCAGGTGGAAGTTTGTGCTTTGATGTGGGTGGAGGAAGAAGAAGTTCATATGGGGAGAAGTCACGGGGTAGGTGAAGTCACAGCTAGGGCTTTCAAATGAGTGTGACAAATTGAGGGTGTTTTGATAGCTTTATGTTATTCATTGAGGGGTATTATTATCTTTTACTATCATTTAACAGAAAATCTAACTACATGGGTGTGAGTGTCCTTACTTAAAAATTCTAAGGGGTGTGAATGATATTTCTAAACCTAGAGGAGGTGTGGGTGTCATTTAAGGAAACTATAGGAGATGTCAGTGGAATTTTCCCTTAAAATTTCTATCTCATTGAGATAATGTGAATCAGTTTCATAATTTCCTAGACATGATTATATCTCCAACTTATTCTCAAGAGATAAATTTGAGATTGGTGATTTGGGTAACTTCAAAAATCAAAGTGGATAAAATGGATGATTTCTCTCTCTAAAGAAAGAGAGAGGGACTCGATTTCTCTCATGTTTCTAAGAACATAAGAGGGTTATGTTCATATCTGGTTCGTCTGATTTAAAAATAGATGAACAAGATCTAAACATAACCGAAAAGTAGAAACAAAGGTTAGAGCACATTTTCACTTCAACATTTATACCGAGTTGATCGCTGTCGTCCATTCTCAACACGGACAACCATAATTTTCTGAATAGATTTCTCCAGTTAAGATCCTAATAGGTAAGGATAGATTTTCATTATATCTACTTGTTGATTTTTTTTCATTGTAATAATGGCCGTACGATTCTCCGTTACATTATCATTGGGTGGCCATAATCTCCATTACAACTTTTTGTTGTTTTGTTTTTAACTTTTCTTTTATTTAGTTTCTTTGTCTTTCCTGTTGTCCTCATTTAAAACCTCTATTTTTTTTTATGAAAACTCTTTAATTTGTAATCCTTAAGAAAATATAAAGTTTTTACAATACTTTCTATCTTCATTTTAAGTATTTTATGTTGTCAAAAACTCTACATCGAATGTAGTGCAGACGATGTTTATGATGTGATACTAAACATGACAATATTTTAACCTTGAAGTCACATGACAATATTTTAACTTTAAGTTTCAATCGAGAAGAATAAAATTATGAGACTCACTACTTTGAGCATAATTAGAGTAGATAATATTTTTAAAAGATCTTATGAGTTTTTTTTTACTAATTTCATATAAAATATAAAGAAAATATATCAGTTGCTTGGAGATATCACATCACAGGCTTCCCAATTCCTCAAATTTTCATTCAAAAAAGAAAAGAAAATACTAATAAAAACCCTGAAAAACAGAATAAATAAACCAGACAATGAATGTCACTTAAAAGAAATTATTAAAAAAATTGAAAATTTTTGTTGTCACTGTAAAATTATTAAAATAATTAAGGACTTAAATTACTACCGCAGTAATTAAAGAATAATTAAGTTTAGAAATGATTTGAATAAGACTAGAGTTAGTCCATGAATGTCACTATCTCTACCTTTATGGCTGACGTGAAGCCCAACTTATTAGATATATTAAACAAAAGAAATTAACATAATCTAATCATATAATTTAATAAAATTAAACATCCTTAATAATGTATTGGATCATTGGGGAAATCGTTCTCTTTGACTTTTAATTAACAGAGCCAAATGCTATATGATTAAGGGATATTATTAATAATTTTTATACTCTAATTACATTGTTTAAAGCTACAGTTAATTTTTGGGCCTCTTATTTTAGCTTGAAAATGACATATTTTCATATCCCAGATGTATTCTTGATTTTCCTTATAGTTTTGTATGAAGTTTGGAATTTATGACCAATTCTTCGAGTTATCGTAAACGGAATTAGAGGTCATGAGTTCAAGTTTGATTTTGACATACGTCTTCTCTTTAAATCTACATGTTCATATATGATATATAACAAGAATAAAGTTCGAGCGTACATAAGAGAGGAAAAATAACCTTTAATTCTCGAAATTTATTTTAGTTTCCACTTTAGTCCTTGTTGGTATGATTTTTCCAATCAAGTCCTTAAATAAATTAAAATACTATAATCGGGTCTATCTCTGTTAGCTTTAAATTTTGATATATTTTATTTCGTTGATGAACGTTTAATTTACTGACAACACAAGTGGTCTCAAAGTTTAAGGTTTAATGAAAGGACTTGATTTCAACGCTTAAATTAAAAGCAGTAGTACTTGTGCACGTTTTTAACTCTAGTTCCTCAACTATAAAAAAAGCCATACAAAAATGGTTCAAATTAATATCTTTTTATTTTTCTATTAAAAATTACTTCTAATTAACAAAATTAAACTTAATAAAGTAAAATTGATCTTAAAACAAATGAGTAAGTTAACATGATATTACAGCAGCATCTAATGATCAGCTGTAGTTGCTGATATAACAAATCAGTCCTTTTCATGAAAAGTGATAACTTCAATGCTTGTCTCCAAAGTAACAAATGATATTTTTAGTGATATCAGATTAATTTGTATTTAAGAAACTATAGAACTGATTAAACAAACTGAAAATATTGTCTAATGACTCATTCAAGCTTGCAAAAATCATAGAAAAAAGAAATAAAATTACTTGTGATTTAAGACTATGAAGCTAAGAGATGATTGTCTAAGTCACTGATTTCATGGTCTGATCTGCAGCTCTCTTCTCATCAAAGAGCGAAAAGAATGCCATTTGTCTTAAAATCAAGCCAATTTAAAAAAAACAAGAAAATCAGTACAAAAAAGAGCAAAAAGACCAGTTCAGCTCTTAATCTTCCATTGACAAAGTCTTCAAACTCTCTCTTTATATACACTCACACAGCAGCTCAAACCATTAGTAGAACAAAAAGCAAACAATTAAGCTTTTAATCAGTTTCCAAAACAACCCACAAGTTCCCTAATCTTAGAACACAAAGATTTAATAAAAGAAAATGGGAAGGAAAAGAAAGGCAGTTGAAGAAAAAGGTAGTTCAAGTGATCAGGGAAATATGAGTTGGGATGAAATGGTAAAGGAAGCAGCATCAGCGGTGGCATTAGGTGGATCCCGAAGGGCTCGTAAGCGATTCGTCGGTGTTCGACAAAGGCCGTCGGGTAGATGGGTGGCTGAGATTAAGGACACTATACAAAAAATAAGAGTATGGTTAGGTACATTTGATACAGCAGAAGAAGCAGCCAGGGCTTATGATGAAGCTGCCTGCTTGCTTCGCGGCTCCAACACGCGCACTAACTTCTGGCCGTGCTCTCCTTCATCTTTCTCAAAACCTGCTCTTCCCTCCAAAATCACTAACCTTCTTCTCCAAAGGCTCAAGGCTAGAAACAACAACTCCTCCCTGCCTGTCACCCTTCAAGAAACCCGGCAAATAACAACTACCCAAAAAGGACAGGAAGAGGACGAATGCGTTGAAACATCGACGTACTTCACCGAAACCGAATTCACTGACTTCCTCAATGATGAAGAAGATTACGCTAATGCAAACATCGATGACATGACGAGAAGTTTTGAGTCATGTTTAGCAGAAAAGCAGGATTATGCGGAAGGAAACTTGGACTATAATTCAAGTGGGGCCGAGGAGAGTATCGGAGAAAAGGAAGAAGAGGGGACGGAAGAGCAAAGCGTGCTTGATTTTCACTTCCTGGACGATATAGGACCACCACCGCCTTGTTTTTACTCTCCGTTTGAGATAGCAGAAGAGATGGAGGCGGTGGAGACGGAGGACGCTGGGGATGAGCCGTCAATGCTGAGAGCAGCAATGAAAAGGATGAAATACGAAAGGAAATTCTCGGCTTCACTCTATGCTTTCAATGGGATAACTGAGTGCTTAAAATTGAAGCTGGAATCAGCAGATGTGAAGAGTAGAGGAAGATCAGAGCTTTTAACAAACTTGCACAAGGCTTGTGTTAAGAAGAATATGGAGAAAGAGAAGAAAGAGGAAAATAATAACACAGAAAGTTCTTCTACAGAACAAGAAATGATGGAGTGTTTTACAAGTAATGATGGAGATTTGTCTCTTTGGAGTTCACTTGATCTTCAACCCATCTGTTTTGTTAACTAATTCATATACAGTAGCCCTCAAGTTGTTCTAATTTCTATAACTTCATTTCTTCATTGCCACACTAATGTATTATTGCTAATCTTCTGAAATATGCAGCAGATCAGCTTTATTTCAAATATAATGTTGTTGATTCATGTTATTTATTGAATACAAATGAAGTTTTTCCTATCTTGTTTCAAAGTTTGTATCTTTATTTTTGCGGGTGTACCGATATGACACGATTAGGAGAATGAGAAAATGTGATTAGAGGAATATCCAGGATTCAAGCAATGAATTAGAGATCATTACGAGCAATTACTACCTTATTTGATGTCAAAATGAATGATAACCAATAGACGGTTAAGCTTGCAATAGAATTGTAAGTTAAAGGACTAAACAAATATCAAGTTAGATTTACACAAGATCATCTTTCAAACCACTTGAACGAAAACAAATATTCCTTAAAGAACAGATTCGATAATCAGGATGTCGAGAAGTTTCAATGAACAAAATAGTCATGTAAAGTCAAACGGTCTAGATCAAATATCACTCGCGCTTGAAAGAATGCCAAAAGGAAAAAAAATCTAAAAGAATAGCAATATGTAAATCTACTGTCAAAGATTGTTAAAATTTTCAGCCGGAATAGATTACAGCAGTATGCGGGTCAGCTTCAACAAACATACTGTTACACAAGAAAGCACCAAATCATTGATAATTGGAACATATCATTAACAGTTCCAAAAAGCATTCTAGGAGATGAGCAATCTACATCATTCCACAACAGAAGTGAGTTCAATGCTCCTAGTACAGTCAGATTTACACAAAATTAGCCATACAAAACTGGGATTGACAAAAAAAATACAATTTGTCGAAACACCCGCGAATTGACATACAGATTGCAGCTTCTTTATTCACAAGGTCTCCCATAAGTAGAATTTTTCCGAGATTCTTCTTTATTCTTTCACTTTAAAGGACTCGGAGTTGAGCAAGGAAAGCAGCACAAAGATCCAAGAACAGAAACTGGGGACCCTGCACTCTCTGCAGATCAAGCAGATACTTCTCCTCACGCGTTTTGTAGAGCTGTAAAGATAATAGCAGCAAGAAGTTTGCATTACTCTGCCCAAAATTAAGACATATCACTAGTAAACGTAACACTAATTTTTCCCCTTCGTATGCAATTCATATAACCAAGTCGATTTAGAATCTATTGCCCAAGTTTGTAACTTTCTGACCAAAAATAAAATGGAATAGTGTAGGAAGTACCTGCACTTCAAATTTGACAACGTTTGGTGATATTGAGACGGCGTCACTCTCGATAATGGAGGAATCATCCCCAAAATAATGATTGCTATGCACGGGATTATTAACCATGCCTTCATGATGACCGGGAATGCCAGGTATCCACCTACACTTCATATTGTAGTGACCAATTTTCTTCCAACCTACATTCAGTTCTTGCAGTGCTTTAAGGACTTCTGTCATTATTTCACGAGGATGTGCTCGAGACTGCCAAAACATGCAGGCAAATTTATGATCATAAAGTAAGCATTATGGTAAGGAGTAAGCCATACTCCTCCAGCTTGTTTCCATTTCATAGAGACACTCTTATTTACTGATAAAAGAAAACGATTGTGTGCTTTCATTAAAAGGCAGAATCGCAAAGCCCTCATTTAAGTCATAGCAAACCAACCTGTAATCCAAGAGCCCACTTCCTCTCGACTGGGAACTGAGATCTTAGGCTCATTCCTTGGTAATCCATATATCCGGGAAGACGGTGTGCAACAGTTGGAGACGTAGCCTCGCTTGGGTGCATTCGACTGAAACCAGTTTCCTATGTAACAATAAAACTAAAAGCAGTAACACGATGTAATAAAGAATAAACTACAAACATTTCACATTGGATAAGAACAACTTCTTGTTCAAATAAATCAAGGAGAAAAAAAACATACCACAGTTTCCTGAAACTCAGCTCCTAGATAACCACTAGAGACACGGAATCGGTTGTCCAGCAACAAATAGTAAGCAACGGTAGCCTGTAACAATTCCAGAATAATATGGGAACCATTTACAAATTACAAAGAGACTTGAATTTAGAAAATAAATGCCCACCTCGTTTTGAATTCTGTTTCGAAGAGATTCAACCAGTTGGTTCCTGTCAAAACCCATTTTAACCACTTCTTGAAGAATGTCCTCATCAATCTATAACATGCAGAAATGATAAAACTATTACTTGAGAAATTTATAAAAACGAAAAGGAAACCAATATATGATGGTGCAACAACTCACAAAAATCTAATACATGATAGAGTTCAAAGGGCTGGATAACTAATTGAGTAGATAGGTGGAATGGAAAGAATTTAACATGAATTATATCACATATATTTTAACATAGCTGTGGAAAGCACTTTAGTGAAGTACCATTTCCATTGCCGAGGGATCTGAATAAAATCCTCATTAACATTTCATGTCGTTATGATGTAGGAATAAACTAAAGGACTAGTTTAAAATTTGTCCTCCTAAGTGGAAATGAAAACAATAATACAGGAACATGAGTGGGCTCAAATCTATGCAACTAACACATACCAACGATGAACTATCTTAACTACATGAGCAAGAGATACACATCAGATTGCGAGTTGTTTGCTCTTTTATCAGGAATGCAAATGCTTCTCTCCAATATATATATATATATATATATATGCATTGAGATCATCCAATTCAAACTAGTAATTATCTTATCAATGCTCAAGAGGTCCTTGAAGTCCAAATTGTCTCTGAAACCCCTGAACAAGGCACCTTAGTATGACAACAATGCATGGACCACGAATAAAGCCACCATCCCTAAAGAATAATGATGATGATAACAGAGGAAGAGGTAATTACAAGCACTGAAAACAGAGTTAAGTCATTAGACTAAAAATTTCATGAGCAATAAAACTAAAAAGTAAAATGTCAGACCTTTTTTGCTTGTTGCATAGTGTCAGGCGGAGGCACGGTTAAATAGCGTGGAAGATGAGCCTGGAACCATTGGTGTTGGCGAATCTCAGGTATGGTAATTCGTTTCATCGGGTCAACCACAAGCATCCTTGGAATCAAATCTCTGGCACCAGGCGATAAGTGACTGGGAAGCGTATATATTCCACCCTACAGGAACCGGCACAGTACGCTTATCAAAAAGAAGATTAACACAAGTACCAAGAAAACCAACTGTATATTAAGATGGAAAACTTTTAAATAAGAAGTGCAAAACACACCAACTATCCCCAAGGACTGATCTTACCTAGATAAATGACAAACGGAATTCTCAATGAAATAAATCTAGGAGTACCTTGATTTTCTTAAAAAGGTTAGGAATGTTTTCATCATCAAAAGGAAGGGTGCCACAAAGAAGAGCATACAAGATTACGCCACAGCTCCAGACATCTACTTCAGGCCCAGCATACAATTTCCCAGAGATAACCTATATAAAGAAGAGTTTATGATGATAGCGACTCAAATCATGATTGTTTCAAGTTAACAGAACAAAAAGCACATACCTCTGGAGCAGCGTAGTTGGGACTCCCGCAACTTGTCTTCAGAAAATGACCGTCACGCATTATATTGCTCAAACCAAAATCAGCAATCTTCACATTGCATTTTGAATCCAAAAGAAGATTTTCTGGCTTGAGGTCTCTATGAACAACCATGTTCCTGTGGCAATACTCCACACCGGAGATAATCTGTCTCAAAAGAAGGCATTGCCTAAATATCAGTCATCTGAGAGAAGATATCAACAATAGGAGAGATATGGAAAATAGTTGTGAATCCTACCTGCTGGAAAAAATTACGAGCTTCATCTTCCTGCAACCTACCCTTCTCTACAATATAGTCAAAAAGCTCTCCTGATTTCACATACTCCATCACTACATATATGTCCGTTGGAGTCTCTATAACCTCGTAAAGCCGTATTATATGCGGATGCATAAATAATCTCAGTATTTTAATTTCTCTTCTCACTGCATCAATTTATAATCAGAAAAAAGGTATAAGCCTCTTTTTTAAAGCAAAAACCAATTATACCATACAGCAAAGTGTAAAGGAAGCGAGTTATAAATTTTTATTTGATCCTCTCACACAAATGGTAAGGTAGTTACATATTCTAAATCTAGACAAACATTCTTAATCATTTGGATAAGCCGGGCTGGAAAAGATAGATAACCTTTACGGTACTAAAATTAGGAGCATCCATTAGACACCGAACAGTAATGTAATTCTACTAAAAAATAATTAAATCCAATCAAATTGCAGATCTCTAGAGATAGTCACTACCATCTTCTTTGGGAGTAAAAAACACTGACCTTTTTCTTCCATGTCCAAGTTCTTTATCTTGCGACGGTTGAGGATCTTAATAGCAACTTTATGACCAGTTAATGCATGCTCTGCAATCTTTACCTTCCCGAATGATCCAATTCCAAGAGTCTTCCCAAGCTTATAGTTGGGTAAAATCATATCCACGCCGCCGCCACGCCCTGTTGATCCCTCCATTTGACTATTCATGACAAGGTTAAAATGAGGCAAAATCAGACCAACGTGGAATTCAAAGTGCATTCTCATCCAGAGTAGATATGAGTATAATCGCATTGTATCATTCAAAATGAGATCAAGAACAAAAATTCCATTAATCATGGCGATAGTTTCTGTAGGTCCACATTAATTGGAGTGGCATCTTAACTAATAAGAATGCAAAGACATGTCAAGGGCTATAGCCACTAGCAGGTAGAGACACCCCCCCCCCCTCTTCCCGGCCTGTTTGCAAACATTGGCACAAGGCTTATATGTGAATGGCCTAATATAGACAAAATGCATTGTAATGTCAAGACCAATATGTGGGTAGCTAAAGCATCCATGGAAATGGACTTTATATGCCCAACTTAAGATGACTTCACGGAAGCACACCTACAGCAAAAAAATTCGCACTTTCACATTTCCTATAACTTGAGCAATAAAATAAACTGAAATGGCTAACCCAAGGCTAACATCACACATAAAAAAGACACTGCATACAGGGAAGATCCTCATCGGATATTTACAACTCTATCAGTAGTTACATTGGCAGAGGTAGTAAGTACATCTTGATTGAATTATTCAAACCAAAACAATGCATATACTTACCATGTAATAATCATTAAAAAATAAACGCCAGGCGTGAAATTTACTGATAAAACCATTACTGCTCTAAACATCTAAACCATCCTTAATGGTAACATCAACCATCTAGTCAATTCTGATTAAAGGACAGACGATCATATACTAATAGTTCTAATATATCATTTATATCATTACCGAAAATCTATATTAGCTACCTGACAAAAATTGAACTTGAAACCAACCTAAGCTAACCCACCAAATTAGAAACGGAGCATGAAACTGATGCATATTCAAATAACACTTCAGCTACATATGAATTCACAGAAACAAAAGGGTCTCAGAGCAATACTCCCAAACCCAAATCTTTTGGTTCGGTTTTATAAAGAACGAATCTTTGAATTTGATGTCGAATCCACACTATATAGTTCAAATTAACCTGAATCAACAATCGCTGACACACCTTTACAGAAAAGAACCTTTGCCAATTACGTCGTCTTCTTCTCCTTTCTTTCTTCTTCAAGAGGGATCGATGCAAGAATTATGGGACAGACAGATAGAAAGAAACCTCAAAAAGACCAGGAGAATTAGCTTCAGGAATCAGTGGAGCATAGGAGAATTAGCTTTAGGGATCAGTGGAGCATCTTGTCGATGAGAGTCGGCACGGGATCCATTCTTATTGCCCGTGTAAAAGCGTCCCAAAGTAGTATAACCCGGGGCTCTCTCTCTCTCTCTCTCTCTCTCTCTCTCTCTCTCTCTCTCTCTCTCTCTCTCTCTCTCATTTTTCGTTTAATCAAATATTAAAAAAAGTGGTCTCTTTCATGAACATAGGGTGATTTTCTCGATGGGTACAAGAAGAATTAATCGTTTAGATTCTAGTTTGCTATTTGTAGAATGGAACAGCAAATTTGCCTCTTCATCAATTCTCTGTAATATAGGCTTTCTCCGATTTCTCAATCCACTCATAATTAAAGAGTAAGTATTCCAAATGAAGTTTTAATTGATAAAATGAAATGACACGACGTTTAAATCTCATATCTCATATATATCATAAAATTATTACTCGTTTAATATTCTGGTCGAATTTAAAAATGACAAAATATTTCTTTATGCAACAAAAAGAGTTTTTGGTTTCAAAAGTGTTGAGTATTTAGTAGATTCCAAAACTATTTTTTTTGTTGACGTAACCCCAAAACTTTCAGTCAAGAGACTAACCACTATCTGAAGGGTGAAAACTGCTAGCCTAAGAGGTTCTTTTTCAAGGTACTTAGACTCAAACTTGAAATTTTTTACCTCCATTTGAGTCTTATGCCTTAAGGTCAAACTCCATATCACTCGATCAACCCTACGGGTTAAATTCATTTAGTACACTTGTAAAAGAAATTAGGTTTGATATGTTGAGGAGCATAATAAAATCACCATATAAAGGTTAGATTTCAATTCTTCAGCAAATGTAGTTGCTATGATTAAATTATGAAGGAAATGAAAAGAAATTGTGAAAGAATGCTTTTATTTAAACTATATCAACAATACAAATTATATTACAATAATAAAAATTCCTTCCAATTTTCTTCTAATTCCTTTACTTTATCCCTCTAATTTTCCTTTCCTATCCAAAATCATATTCATGGGGTTTTGCTAAAAAGATTAGCAAACCAAAATCTCGTCAACGTCATCAATGATTTTGCTGTGTGTACTAACGGAAGAAGCTGTGGAAATGGAAGTATTAAAGTAAAGATACATGAGAGAAGTAAATTCCTATGTACAATCCATTTTCTGTCATCTGTCACAGATACACAAACACTAGGAAGTAAAGATTGTACACCAAACACATGTGCGACCTAATAATCCGGGATGGACGCGAAGCGATATCCTTTAGCGCCTCTCCATGAATAATAAGCAATCCGAGTCTCATAAAAACCTGCAGCCACAATCCAAAAACTGGTCAGTTGATCAAATCATACAGAGGTTGATAGCAAAATAACTTCTCAAACATATTTGATAGAATGAATCATAATATGTTTCTTTCTTCTGAGGACAAGAAGAAAAAGCTTATGTTTCTCCTTCTATGATGGAAGCTTCTTCCTATTAAATAAACTAGCACAAACAGAATGGAAATGCCGGCACGTATAAAAGAACGAGCACGCCCATAAACCACAAGTACTAAAACATGACAGAGTCTATTGACTAGACAAAGTCATATATATAGTTTGTTTATCTGTATAGACTAAGTCATATTATTCATTGAACTTAACAGGATATTAAACAGAAGAAAGATACACGATCTCTACATATAAAAACCAGATCAAATATTAGTAGATTGAGAGTTTACTCCATTGAGGGGAATTTTGTACAACAGCTATCTGCATCACTTAAAAGAGATTGTGTGTGTGTGTGTGTGGGGGGGGGGGGGGGG